>PVJO010005779.1:0-95095 GCA_004026905.1 Hystrix cristata | reverse complement strand
TAAGATGGAGCCCTGTTCAAGTGTAGGTGCCGGTAAGAGAAATTCATATATAAGCAGAGATTAGTGATGGCATCGTGTGTTGAATGAAAGTAAGGCCATCTGAGGGAACAGCTCTGTAATTACCTCCCTCTGAGTGTAACGAGTCTAATAAAACTGTTATCTATCTTCTGTACAGCTTCAATAGCAAGGTATAATGGTCACATTTCAAGCACACTCCTCCAAGCACAGCCAAATTTCAATGACACTCCACTCATTTGCATTTGTAAAGCACTGTTTCAAGTTCACAGACAGGTCAGCAACTACTTTTGTGTTTATTTTTGGATAAAGAATGTAAGGCTAAGGTTGAGGGGTATATGCTCTAATAAAGAGGATCTCACTGAAATTATTTTACCATAAGTATTCTTTTGAGATTTGAAGTTTCTCAAACTCACGGTTCAGAGTAACTTTAGATCCCTCTTAGGAAGTGTTATTGTCAGGGAATGAAAATATCTCTTCATTAACTACAGAAGGAAGTTGGGTCAGGAAGTAAAGTAACTCAGGTGGACTATGAAATAACTTGAACTTTTCACAGACTT
This sequence comes from Hystrix cristata, assembly GCA_004026905.1. Taxonomy (NCBI): domain Eukaryota; kingdom Metazoa; phylum Chordata; class Mammalia; order Rodentia; family Hystricidae; genus Hystrix; species Hystrix cristata. The sequence continues at coordinate 94,520 of PVJO010005779.1, read as the reverse complement.
CTCAACTGAGACAATACTTAAGGAACCAAAGCTACTTAAAACAGCAGCAGCAGCAAATGCTTATGTGTAGGAGTACAAATCCTTACAGGTGAAAAAGTTAGCACTTTATACGTATTAGTTCACTTAATTCTCTAACAACCCTATGAAGTAGGTACTAGTATATTTCACAATAAAGAAATTGAGGCAAAGAAAAGTTATATAACATATTCAAGGTCACTAGGAAATAGGGGAGTTGCGATTTACTCTAGATCTGAATCTGTGTTGTTAGTCATGATACTACACCTGTAGGTTAATAGGAAGACTGTAAATTAAAACAACTGAATAGTATAGAGATTACATGGATAGTGTGGTACAAGAGAGTATTACAACATGACTGCAAATTTGTACTTCTTTAATCAGAGATACCAAAAAAAACTAAGTGAAATGTCAACCACCTTCATGGTACATTAGGACTAGGACCTCTCCTGATTCCTGCATTCTACTCAGGAAGGTCCACACCTTGCAATGAGCTAAAACCTCAAGATTTATTTGATCACTCAAGAAAATGACATACTCTAATATAAAAGCAAAACAAAAAAGTAGCAGTTAATGCTATGCATTTAATTGACATAAAGTAAGGCTGCCCAAAACTATTTTTTTCATGTTTGAGAAATGCACTTTAGATTTTACATAATATTGTTGTTAATATGACTATGAAGTCAGAGTAACATTTTGGTGGTTGAGCTCAAAACATCGAGTGTCATTTGAACTTTGGCTTTCAATTCACTGAAAGGGTAGAAGTAAGCAAGCTATGAAAAATACAGAATTATTATTTCCTTCTGCTTTTGGACATTACAATGAGGAATAAAGCGGGCAATTAAAAATATGTATTTGAGAAACCAAAGCCTCAGGAAATGACAATTTATCTGTGGCTTTCCTTCTCACTCATCTGCCATATATTTCTATTCCCCTTCCTGGTGAGTGAAGGAAAAAAAGAAGAGATAAAAGGAATGAAGGGCTCTCACTCTTCCTTACTTCAGCTGTCTGGCTTCTTAAGACTGACTCATTCAACTCCTTGCTCTTGCTAAACTACTGGTGTATTTTACTGTTTCACTCTCCTCCACATTTCTCAATTTAAAGACTGCAAATGAAGAGCCAAAGAAAAACGACCACTTCCATTCCTTGGAACCATTTCTTCATAGATTTGGGCATAAGACTGCACACCTATCTACCTATCTATCGATGTATTTATTTAGGATGTTGGGGATCTAACTTGGGGCCTTGCACTTGCTAGGCAAGCAATCTACCACTGAGCTAAATCCCCAATCCCCACACAGTAAATCAGCCTATAGAAACCAGTTCAAAATTTTTATATATCCTCAGGTGTGGTGGGCAAGGAAACATGAAAATGTCATTCGTTTTTCATAGTGTAGACATATGTGAACGGATTTCTTGTTTTGCCTGGAAAGAAAGATATAAAGACACATAAAAGAGAGACTCAAAAGATACACTTACAGACTCATAAAGCTGTTTACAGGTTTGGCTGGCATCAATTTTCCCTGCAAAGGAAGCTGTTGGAACCGTAGTGTTTAATTCATGTACTATTCTGTCATCAATTGTCCTCATCACCTTGAGTAATTCCTATATATATTTAAAATAAAAGAATATAACCTGAATGGAAAGTTAAGTGATAGAAATTAAGTATTTAAACAAAAAATAAACACTTGGATATTTTACAACCCTTTAATTTAGGAGTAGGAAAATGAAGCTAAATATAGTGCAATCACAAGAAGATATTTATTACAAGGATGAGAGACAGGTCATGTAATTCTAATAGTGGGCACCGAGTCTGTCTCCTTGGCTCAGCTCTGATCATCCTAAGGGTCAAGGCTATGTTACTCATAGTTAAGTTCCACTTGTTGGCATGATGCTTAGCAAACAGTGTGTATCTCTCCAACTCTAGTATACAGCCACAAAAGGGTTCTCCTGAATTCCATCATCATGCATTCTCCAAAACAACCAGAATAACTGCTTGCTCTATGCCCTCTATATCTCTGATTGTAAAACATGGTGCTAAGAGAAAACATTTCTGAAAAAAATATACAAGAAACCATCAGTAGTAGTCAACTCACTGAAATGAAGGTATATTTTAGACTTTTTGGTTATTTTTTTCTATGATTGTGTATTATTTTTGTGATACAAATAAGTAATAGGAAACATGCTGTTAGAGAAGAAATAAGATTATTGGTTTTCTTATTAAGAGAACAGGCAGGAATTAGTTTTACCTTTTCTTAAGTAAATCCCAGCTCACATTTCCCAAGCTCCCCTGCTCCCAGGTTTTCAACTTCTCCTAGCCTGGCTCAATGGCTCAAGCCTCATACATAATCTTAGCTATTCAGGAGGCTGAGGCAGGAGGATCACAAAATCAGAGGTCAGCCTGGGCAATTTAGTGAAGTCCTGTCTCAAAATTAATATTTAAAAAAGAGGGGTGGGAATGTAGCTCACTGTGAAGATCCTGGGTTCAATCCCCAGGACCAACCACAGTTTAAAAAAAAAAGTCTCTTTCCTTTGTCCAACTTAAATTCATGACTGAAACCAACTTTATTTCTTTCCTCATCCATTTGTTAAAACTTACATTATGATTAAAGTACTACCTTCGTTTTAGAAAAATTAAAGAAACTTTAAAATAAAAGGTCACCTTGAGACAATAATGTAATTTGTTTCTCTTATATGAGAAACCCAAAGTACGAATAATTTAAAGAACAAAATAAGGCATTGGGGATTTAGCGCAAGTGCTACAGCGCTTACCTAGCAAGTCCAAGGCACTGAGTTCAATCCCCAGTGAAAAAAGAAAAAGAAAAGAAAGAAAGAATAAAGGATAAAAAGTAGGACACACAGAGGTGGATCTTTTGCAAATGGAAAGGGGACCATGACATAGAGGGAGGGGGGAGGGAGGGATAAGACTAAGTAAAAATTAAGATATGTTACATATACCAACTCCCTGCAATGAATGCTATCATATGCTGTAAAATGTACTGACAAAAGTTTAAAAATTAAAAAAAATCATCCAAAATTAACCATTATCAATTTTTTTTTTTTTGAGACAGGGTCTTGCTATGTAGTCCAGACGGGCCTTGAACTCACACTGATCCTCCTGCCTCAGCCTCCCAAGTGCTGGGATTACAGGTCTGTCCCACAATGCCCGGTCTGCCATTATCAATATCTTAACAGGACAATTTGTCTTTTTTCTGCATATATCTATGAATATTTTTATAAAATTGAGGCACTATGTAACATTTTTAAAGGTTTACTTTATGACATTATACCATAAATATTTTATCCTGTTAATAAAAATGCCTTGAAACAGCCAGGCTTGGTAGCTCACGCCTGTAATCCCAGCACTCAGGAGGCTGAGGCTGAAGGATCACCACAAATTTAAGGGCAGCCTGAACTATGCAGTGAGACCTTGTCTAAAAAAAAATAAAAATAAATAAATAGATAGATAAAATGCCTTGAAAACTTTTATTTATTTATTTATATTGCATAGTTGGGAATCCCAGAGATTAACAAATGCTAGGTAAGTGCTCTACTATTGGGGCGGGGGTTGCTGGGGTTTGAACTCAAGGCCTTGCGCTTGCTAGGCAGAGGCCACCTGAGCTAAATTCCCAAGCCCAAAGACATTTTTAATAGTTGTATAAACATTCTATCCTGTGAAGGTACCACAAAGAGTGTTTCCAATTACAATAAGCAGTTACTCAATTTAATCTAAATCTAAATTCTGTTCCTATCACTATATTAATCTTTAATTAGTGAATTTAATGGCTTTGAGATCTCAATTCTAGAAGCAAAATAGCTTATAGAAGGTCCATAATTCAGACTAATAAAACACAAGCAAATGAAAGGTCTAACACCAAGTTTTTCCTGGATCTTTCTCTTTTTGTCAATAGCACAGTATTCCCTGTGAACTGGTATTCATAGGGGATAATCTCAACACATTCACTATCTTAAATAGTAATATGTTTTATACAGTAGAGGATATATAATGTATAATAAGAGAGAAATTCCAAATAAATGATAACAGTGCTTAGAATAAAAAATGAACAAATAAATACAGCTGGGTATGGTAGCACATGTCTGTAATCCCAGTTACTCAGGAAGCTGAGATGGAAGGATAAAGTTTGAGGCCAGTGTGGACAATTTTAGTGAGACTCTATCAATAAAAACAATAAAAAGTCCTGGAGATGTAGCTCAATGCAAGGCCCCGGGTTCAATCCCCAGCACCATACCCTAAATTTAGAAAATGACAGACTGTGACCACCTTGCCAACTTTATCTCCTAAAACTTGCCTATTAAAAAACAAAGAAAGAAAAAACACCTCTTTAAAAAATTCCTTTAAAAACCTTTTCCTTTTTATACACTGAACTGATCTTCTGAGGCTAAAGTTTAATTGTACTTCCTGAATAGTTTTCCTTGGGCTAGGCATCATGGCATATGCCTGTATTCCCAGAACTCTGGGAGGCTAAAGCCAGAGGATTGTGAATTCAAACTCAGCCTGGGCAATTTAGTAATTTAGCAAGACCTGCCTCAAAATAAAAACCACAAAGGGTTGTGCACGTAGTTTAGCAAGGCCTTGGGTTCAGTTGCTAACACACACACACATGAAAACGAAACATTTTCCTTGGCTATGAAAGTCCTCAGCAATCTTCTTTAAATAATACAATAATTCATTCATTTATTAACTCACTTTGCATTCAAAAACTATTTACTAATAATTAGTATGTATTTGGCACCAATCTAAACACCAGGGTTACAGTGCTAAATAAAACACAAAAGGTACTTGTTCTTAGAAATCAAAATACCAAAAAAAAATTTAAAAATAAAAAATCAAAATACCTAAAGGGGGAGAGAGAGAGAGAGAGACAATAAATACCCTCATCAACAAGATAACTTCAGATACTGAAAAGTACTGTGAGAAAGAACACAAACTCAGGCTATAGGGTGAAGAATGACCAAGCGGGGGGTTGGGGTTACTGTGTTTAGGGAGATCAACAAAGTGCTCTCTGAGGATGTACCATTTGAGCAGATCGTGAATGATGTGAATGAACCAACTATAACAACATCTGCGAGATGAAATCACAAATTATAAAACAAAGATAAACTCTAGAGTGTTTGAAGAATTAAGGGAAAGTAAGTGGACAGAGGGTCAATTAGGGAGAAAGTGTTGTGAGGTGAGGTCAAGGTAGACCAAAATACAGGAGAACAACAGACTGTGGGAATGATTAAAGTTAAAAAGGCTTTAGATAAGGGAATAACAAAACATTAATTTTTTTAAAAGATAACTCTGGCTGCTATGTGGAGAATATATAGGAGAATGAAAACAGGGTGACCATTTAGGGGACTATGTACTATGGCCATCTAATCAAGAGATAAAGATGGTTTGATCAAGTGTTATCTGTAGAATTAAGGAAAAGTATATATTCTGGACATATTCTGAAGATAGAACTGATGGGACTTGCTGATAGGAACTGGTGGTAGGAGGTGAGAAAAGAAAATAGAATGATTTTAAATTTGAGGCCTAAACAACTCAATAGAGGGTAGTACCATTAACTGACTTGGGTGGAGAGAGGCTGGGGAGGAAAAGATTCGAATGTAGTGGGAAGATGAAGAGTTCTATTCTGATTCAGGACATCTGATGATATTAAGGATTATTGTTAACTGCTTGTGACACTGGTGTTGTTAAAAAAAATTGCAATCTGAGACTAAAATATTTACAGAAAAAAATACATCTGGAATGTGCCTCAAAATAATTTGGCTAGAGTGGACAAGTGGAAGTATACTGCACAGATGAAATAAGAGTAGACATGAATTGACTGTTGGAGCTGGGGGCTGGGTACATGGAGTTTCGTGGTTCTATCTCCTACAGCATTTGTTTGAAATTCTGACTAAGAAAAAAAATATATACACATATATGTATTTAAAAATTCTGCTTTGGATTTGAGTTGCGTATTTAGGTAGCTGAGTACAAAAGTAGAGTAGGAAGGTAAACATACTAATCTGACACTGATGCTGGAATTATATGAATAATGTTATTTAAAGTCCTGAGACTGGAAGAGATCACTGAGTGAGACTGGAGGGAACAAAGGGGGCCAAGATCAAGAAGGAACTTTGGTGTCTAAAAGCAAGAAAAAAGTCTATGGCAAAGCAAAAGTCAGAAGAAAGGTTCAAAGGAGGGAATAATTATATTGAATTCTACTAAGAAGTAAAGAATTATATGGGCTGACTTTGATGACAGCCATTTAAACTAAAATGTTCAGTGGACTGAAAAGTTAATGTAGCATAAGTAAAAGATTGTTGAAAACACGGTGCAAGATGAGAGATTATTTCACAGTATTTTAGTGTTTCCCGAGAGGCACAGAGAATCAATGAAATGCTCTGAGTAGGATGGGCTATCATGATCTGTTCTGTGTCCTGAAATGATTGATTAGGTTAAAGTGAAAGTGTGGAAAATGGATTAGAGAAGAAAAGGACAGACGAGAAAACAAGAGTCAAGAGGCTGACAGCAATCAAGGTAAAAGAGCATGAAGCTTAACAGTTCCTAAAGTTTCTATTGACTCTGAACTTTCACCAGTTTGGAGTTTGAACATGGCTATACTGTAATCACTTAGTCAAACTTCTCTCTGATAAAATAACTTGGATCTACCACTAAGGCCTTACCAGAGGTGGGAATTTATCTCTATAAACTAGGTAATGAATCAATTTTGCAGTTTCACCAATGGAAGCTACATGCTGGGTGTGGTGGCACACACCTGTACTCCCAGCACTTGGGAGGCCAAGGCAAGAGGATCACCACGAGTTTAAGGAGAGCCTGGCTAACTGTGAGTTCAAGAGCAGCCTGAACAACGCAGAGTGATTCTGTCTAAAAACAAACAAAAATAAGAACAAAGTCAAAGAGAAAAAAAAAACCCAATGGAAGCTACAAATGTGGATTATCAATCATAATCATGTACTAGTAAATAATCAACATATGATCTAACACTGGGCTTTATAACCCTGTGAGGTTAAATTAAAATTCAATACAATTTAAAACTTAGTTCTCCAGTCGCACTACAGCATATTTAAAGTGCCAAAGCCAGGCATAGTGGTACATGCCTGTAATCTCAGCACTGAAGTGGCCCCTACAGTAGTCTATTCTTGGGATTAATTCTCAGATAAATTCCTTTTATTACTTGGGGCCGTTTGTAAAGAATATAAGGTGGAGGAAAGAGCTACTATAGGATTGAAATACAAAGAATAATTGGGAATTCCCTTCTCTTTCCTCTCCCTCTGCCTTTCGAAGGTACTCAGAAGCAGATCCCACATTTGCAGTGTCTTCTTTTCTGACAGACCTGGCTCCTCAAACCCTATTTTTATAGCAGTGTTCACAGCATGCTTCCTCCCAGCCAGAAATCCACACTTGCTTGCAACTGCCAGAGTCCTCTGACAGCTGGCACCTGCAGGAACAGCAAATCATGGCTGGGTATGTTACAAAAGGAACCACTGTGGACACTAGAAAATAATCTATTTAGTTTACATTTAATTACCATAAGACCCCAAATCAATTATGCATAAATCACTAAATACTCCTAATAGAAATCACAGACTCAAACATTCTGGGAAGAAATTCTTAGTTGATTCTGTCCAGATAATACATGAACTAGGTGGCAGATAGGGTCAGACGGGAGGAAGGGAATTTCAGAGTATTAGCAAGTAAAGAGAAGCACAGGAATGACAAGTATGATGTATTCAGGAAAAAGCAAGTAGGCCCACGTGGCTGGACAGAAGGTCTCAAATGCACGTTGGATGTGGAGAGGGGTGTGAGAGACAGGCATGTACGAATAAGGGCAATGGCAAGAAATATGTGTAGGGAGCAGCACTTTGGGATTGGATTTTAGAGCTTGTACATCCTGTTTAGTCCTTTGGACTTAGTTATTTGAATCTAAAAATCAGGCATAGTTTAGATTATAAAGTTCTGAAAATAATAGTATGAGGCCACCATATCATGGAGACTAGGTTGAAGAGAGAATAAATTAGAGAGAGTAACTTAAGATAGACAGACATGTTCAAAAGCTAGTTGCGAAAATGATGCATCCAGGAGTTGCAGATTTAGCTCAGTGGTAGACTGCTTGCCTAGCAAGTGCAAGGCCCCAAATTCCATGCCCAGCACCCTCCCCCACAAAAAAGACAAGTCCTGAACAAAGCCAGTGGCAGTTAATGATGAATCTTCCCAAAGTGCCTCTTTGGTCATCTTAACCCTTTGCTTAAAAATGACTCCTTGGTTGGGCATGGTAATATACACCTGTAATCCCAGCACTTGGAGCCTAAGACATGAGGATTGCTGTGACTCTGAGGCCAGCCTGAACTACATAGTGAGTTCAAGACCAGCCTGAACTTTATAGTGAGACCCTGTCTCAAAAATCAAAACAAAACAAAAAAAATGGATCACAAAAATGATGGGGGTCCCATAAAATTACAACGGACTTGAAAAATTCCTACTACCTAGTGATGCTGTAGCCACTGTAACATCATAATGCATTATTTACATGTTGGTAAGGATGCTAGTATAAATATAACTATTGTGCTACAAGCCTTATGTACAAAACTTGACAATGATAATAAATGACCATGTTACTATTGGTTTATGTATTTTCTCTATGTTTTATTATTAGTTTTGAATATATTCCTTCTACTTACAGCAGCCTCATATATTTTATTTACTGTACCTCTTGACCGCACTAAGAAGGTACAGAGAGTGGCTGACTTACCTCATCCTCACTTGTGTAAGTGCAGTCTGTATTTACACAATGATGAAATTACCTAATAACATAGTTCTTAAAATATATCCCTGTTGTAAAAGGATGCATGACTGTACATAAATATTTTAGCGTAGTATACTAGTACCTCTGTCTACCTAAGACCCAACTTAATGGCCACCTCTTGATTTGTTTCTCTAAACTCTAGGGCATTTCATTCATATTTGCAGTATCTTCTACACCTTTTATATTCCTACATGGGTTAAATTCCATGTTCCATACCTTAGTGGTGGCACACAGCTGTAGTCACAGCTGAGAGGATGAGGCAAGAGGACTGGCATTCAGGGCCAGTCTGGCCAACACAACACCTGGGCACCTGGGCAACACAGACCCCACCTCTCAAAAAAAAAAAAAAAAAATCCTGGCTGTGATGGTGCAGGTCTATAATCTCTGCACTCTGAGAGGCTGAGGCAAGAGGATCACAAGTTCAAGCCCATCCTGGGCAATTTAGCAAAATCTTGTTCTCAAAATAAATAATGATAATAATAAAAGGCTGGGGATGTAGCTCAGTGCAAAAGCACTGAGTTCAATCCCCAATACCACAAATAAATAAACAATATAACAGAAGTCATAAGGATGGACTCTAATCTGATAGAACTGGTTTCTTTGTAAAAGAAATCCCTTTCCGTCTCCGTACAGCATAGAGAAGCAATCATGTGAGAAGACAATGAAATGATGGCCATCAGCAACCAGTAAGAGGCCTCACCTCAATCAACCCTGAGAGCACCTTGATCTTGAACTTCTGGCCTCCAGAACTGTGACAAAATGAATTTCTGTTGTTTAAATCCCCCTGTCTGGAGTATTTGTTATGGCAGCCCTATCCGACTAACACAATACCCAATAAATTGTTAAATAAATGTTAAAATGGGATTCTGGGCACTCAATACTAAACATTCTTTTTTTGTATTTTATTTCACTTTGGAAAGATATTTTTGAGGAGTGCTACCTGATTTTTAAGTTGGAAAAAACTGCAAACACTTAAAACACTAAAACCTCTTAAACTTTAAAATATACAACAGTATGGGAAAAAATCAGATTGATTAGTGAAGGAAGGGGGGCAGACAGAAGTAGAGATTGACTCAGAAGAGGAATGAGGAGATCTGGAGGTGACATCAGTCTCTATATTGATGGATGTTTGCAATACAGGTGTATGTCACCGTCAAATTCTTTGACTAGTACTCCTAAAGACTTGTGCACTTCACTGTACGCAAAATTTACACCTCCAAAACAGAAACCAGATACTGAACTCTAGTTTATGATATGCATACTGACATGTTTAGGAGTGAAGCATATTGATGTTTGCAATTTACTTTGAAATGTACCCAAAAGAAAAAGGGTAGACTGATGGATGGATTGAAAGATAAATAGATATGGTAAGAGCAAATATAGCAAATTAATTGCAGGAATCTAGATGAGTACATAAACACTCATTTTACGATTCTTTCAGCTTCTCTAATTTTTTGAACATTTTCATAATTCTGACTAAAGCTTAGCTAATCTTTAAAATTAAGAAAAGGTCATAATTTTGTTTCTCCTCCATGGTATTCAATGCAGTGTTTTCTTCAAGATGCTTACAATACATACAAAATCCAACAGTTCAGGAGCTTTCAAACATATACATTCTGATTAATACTTTGTGAGAATGCCAATCATGTTTTTTAATTTCACCAAATTCATCTAAATTTAAATGTCATACTAAAATTTTACATTTTTACAGCACCTTCATTTACATTCTTACATCTCTGAGGCAGTAGGGGGCAATTTTTTTGTTTTTGGCTTTTGGGGTTTTTTTTTTGCTTTTTTGAGACAGGGTCTTCTATGTAACTCTGGAAAGGCCTCGAACTCATGGCAGTATTTCTCCCTCAGCCCCTCAAGTGCTGGGATCATAGGCATGTGCCACCACACCTGGCTGAGGGGCAAATATTATCAATACCCATTTACAAGATGTTAAATGATATTCTTGATATTAGGGAGGCTGAGGCAGAAGGATCATCGAGAGTTAGAAGCCAGCCTGGGCTACACAGTGATTTCAGGGCCAGCCTGAAACCACATAGTGAGAACCTGTCCCTAAACAGCAAATCAAAACAAAAAAAGATACTCCAAGACCAGCTGTAGAAAACCAGATATTCTGGCTTCAGCTCAGGATATTCTCCATTATAAATCACCCATTTGGAAAAGTCCTAGAGAAACTTTCCCCAGGTTTCACTAATGAGACTCATTTTAAGACCTTTGGCTGTTCTATCAGATCAAAGAGATCCTATGAAATCTGGTCTTACGGATAAAATAATTATAAGATGTAAGTAATTGTAAATGTCACTTAATACAATCTTATTTTAGAGATTCAAATTAATTTCCAAAGGGGTTAAGTGATTAGGTCAAGATCACAAAGCTGTTAATGACAAGCAGGAGAGCCTACCGCAGGCATCTAACTCCCTAATTAGTGCTTTCCTACAGATTTTAAGTCTATGATTAATTGTATGAGCTCATTAAACTCAAGTAATGTCATCATACCAATGTGACAAGGGCAAGACCACAAATGCGCTGGTCAACCTCCAATATTTAATATACCTGGGAATCCTGCAGGTTTCTTCCCTCCTATTAAAACATTTTACCAGCGTTTATATTTATTGAATATAATAATCACACCGAAGTTCGGCTGCCATTGGGCTCATTAGTCCAAAGACCAGCTGAAGTGGTGAAGAGGGTGCAAACAATGGTGGAAAGACCTCATATAAATTTCCTGGCCAAATGCTGTTTGTCAACTAAGTCTGTTGAGATTGTAAAGAACACCACTACCTACAAACCATTCAAAGACCAAAGCCTACTATAATAGGTCAAAGACATGTGAAATGATTTTTCAATATGCCTGGTTAAAAACATCATTTTAAAGGTCATGATGTTTAAATTTAACTCTGTAACTAGACATCATGGCCTTTATGCCTGCACCACAACAAATAGTTTCACAGCAACTTAAAATCCAGATCCTGTTCTTGAATTCGTGAGACCTCCGATGGTAGACTTTTTCTTAAATGTTTCATCTTCTCAAAGAATTAGGAAGGCAATAGCACCAGAAACGGGGGTTAGAATTAATCCTTTAAATTTTCGAACGTTCTCTTTCCAAAACAAGAAATTGTACCAAGTGCTTTGTTTTATTTAATAATCAAGGACTCTTGGACTCTTCCTTCCCCCAAAGTTCAATTTAAAACAGGAAGAACAGCAAGGTCTGGGAACCGAGTTCAGGGAACTGCTAGCTACAATATAGCTACAGTCTTTGCCCACAGAGCCGGAGCTCGGATTCACCACTGTGGAATGACCCATTTTCCCAACCAAGGATTAAGTTGCACAGGAAGAACTATGAACCCCGAACCTCCTACCCGCACCGAGCAGCCTCGCTTCCCAAGGCCAAACTCGCGCCCCCCCGTGACCTCCAATGGCTCGGGAAAAAAGACCCTTGAGCTGCTATGCTTTTTCCACAACTGGCCCACACTCTCTCCAAGGTCAGAGCTGCAATAGGGATTGGGGACAAAAGGAGGGCACGCCTGTCACACGAGGAAAACCCCATCACCTGGAACTCGGCGAACTCCTCACAGTTCACACTGCCACTGGGCGCCGCCATATTGGACAAACGCGAGGACCCCCGTTGCAGGCCAATCACCGCGGAGCACAGTTGTCCGCGGCTCTGCCTGACAAAAAAAATAGTCAAGCCAAAAAGCTGAAAGCAAGGTGTATCTCAGTGGTTTTTCCACGTGGAAGCCTGTCACTCTACCGTGCTGCTTTTCACTTCAATCCCGTTAACATGTCTTCCTGGAACTGGCCCACATACACGGACCAAAGACGGTCAGAACTCGAAAGATCGTTTACTCCAATCTCATCTTACAAAAAGGGAAAACAATCTGGTCTTGCCAATTAGATGGTTGGAAAGGGGGCATTTTCTAGTCCTTCCCGTCTTCTTGGGACTACTTTAAGAATGAGACAAGTAGGAAGCGTCAACAAACAAGGAACATTTCTGGTAGTGTGGATAGGTAAGGGGTGGAAAGGATTAGATGTTTTAAAAACATTAGCAAATAGAAAACATAAATGGAAAACACGTTAATTTCTCAGGTTAGCCTGACCGACGCTCCAAAAGCTACCGAGACCCGGGGCCACTGGGCCCCGAGTCCAAATCTGTTTTGATAAAAGCACAAATTCGTTGAAGACACCGGAAGAACAGTACACTTAAGTACTGGCTGGTCTAGATGACGCACTTCGAGAGCTTTACAGTTCACAAAAGCTCCACGTCTCCCCTTCTCTTCCATTTTTCCTCCACACTGATAAGCCAAACGCCCCAAGCCCCCGACTCCACACACGCGAGCCAGAAACAGAACCCCCCGGTCGCGCGGCCCGCACCTCGGCCCGTCGCGCACGTACCACACGCCCCGCGCGTCACGCACGCCCGCAGGCCCCGCCCCACGCCCCGCCCGCGTCCTTCCCACGCCCGCGCTCGGTGACATTGAGCGCGCTAGCGCCGCCGCTGCCGCGTGAGGGTCTGTGCAGTCGGCGGAGCAGGCGGCCATGGAGCGCCTCCGCAGCCTTCGCCCAGCGGCGGGTGAGACGCAGGGCCACCTGGGGGAGGGGGAATCCTGGGGCCTCGCGGGCCCTGGAGTTGCTTGGTTCCGCCACCCACTCTGCGCGAGTGGCTCGGAGTGCCTTGGTGGCAGTAGTGGGAGGGAACTAGGGCTGAGCGAGCAGCCGCTGAGCGGACGCTAGGAACTGGCCCGATACCCTCGCACCCGGCTCTGCATGCGCCCAGCTCCCACCAGCTGAAGGGGCTCAACTGCCTCCCTCCTCAGCCTCCTCAGAGCTTGGTCCTTATTGCATTTGCCGTCCCTAGAATTTATCTCCGCCTCCCACCCCTGCCTTCCCCACCCGTTATCCTATTTGAATCCTTCCTCTCCTGGCTTCCCTTCGCCCCTCTTACCTGAAGAGTTTACCTTAGCTCTCAGAAAACCTACGTCTGAGGTTTTCCAATGTGTACGTGCCTGATTAGGCAAGGGAGTGAAGGTCTCTCAGAAGGATAGTAATTGTTTTCCTAAAAGGAGGATCCATTACTTTTAAACACTTGTAAAGTTAAGTGCTTCGAATTGTTTGGAGGAAAGTGTCACGTAAGTGCAGGATCACCAATTTATTTTTGCACTAGACATTTGCGTTAGATATTTTGGAGTCGGATAATTCGCCACCTTGGGGAAACCATTAGCGCCTTCTTGTAGTAGGGAGTAGAAATCGGAGTGCTTGCATCTTTTTTGGGCGGCGGTGGGGGATCGAACTCAGGGGCCTTGCGCTTGCTGGGCAAGCGCTCTACCACTTAGCTAAATGCCCAACCGGAAGCTTGCATCTTGACTCTTGTAGGTGCCGGGGCAACTTACTCCTTTGGTTACCTTTATGAGCTTTAAAGAGATGTAGTAATCTTTTGTTTCCTAGTACCAAATTATTTAAAAAATTGTTCAATTTAAGTTTTAAAGGCCTAATATCCCTAAACATGTCTATTGACATAATGCAGGCGTACACTGTAAATATAAATGAGGCATTGCAAAAAAATTGTGAATGTCGAGTAGTTTCACAAAGCCAAAAATGGGGAGGGACTATGTCTTACATGAATTTATCTTGTGTTCTAATGGAGAGCCGACTGGAAAAACATGTCTCAAACCGGAGGGTATTCTAATTACAAGCATACTCTCTGCTAAAACAAGAAAAGTCTCAATACTATTATTGATTTCATCTGGTTTTGTCAGAACTAATTCATCTCTAAGTTATTTGCCTACATCCTATTAAGTATTATAAAGCTTTATAACTGACCAAATGAAAGAATCATTGCTCTGCAGAAAGGTTAAAAACAAACTGTGAAAGCAACTTGGACCGCTTGGAAGTAAGACTGTTTTGTAAGCAGTTACTCTTTTTGCCTTGAGACTATACTTATGCATCATGGAAATTCCCAAGCTTCTCTGCAGACTTATGATGTTTTAAAACTTCACTGTCGGGCACTTAACCAAGACAAAATTCATTGAGCACTTCATTATTTTACTTCAAATAGAAAAATTTTAATACCATACTAAGAATGTTACGTGCAGCTGGGCATGGTGGCACACTCCTGTAATGCCAGCAGTGTGGGAGGAGGAGGCAAGAGCATGCACGTTTGAGCCCGGCCTGGGCAGCTTAGTGAAATCCTGTCTTTGAATTTAAAAGAAAAAAGAGAGAGAGAGAGAATCTTACATGAGCAGCTCTAAATGATCTGTGAGTGTCTGACATTTTGTGAGCAACTTGAAGTGATTTGTTTTCCCTTTGCCTATTTTATAGCTGAACACTTTCCCATACATTATTTGATTTGATTTTTCACACCAGCTCCCTCAGGTAAGTGGTATTGTCCCCTTTCCTTTTTATAAGTGAAGAAACATAAGTCAGAGGCTGAATTACCTGTCCAAGATCATTTCATCAGAAAATGAGAGATCTGAGCAGAGCAACAGTGCCCTCTTCTTCTGGACTCTCTGCTCTCTGCCACTTTGGAAGCGGCTCATTGGGAATAGGTGTCACAGCTAGTTGGGTCTTAATGTAAGTGGAGGTCATGAAGTACAGATTTTTTTGTGAAATGGAAACTTTCGTGAGCAAGTGGCTTTTAAAGGAAGAAGACTGATTTAATAAGCAACCTTAAAGGAATAATAGGTCAAACAGAAACATAATCTAGGTATATTTTACTTATCCACAATGTTATTTGGAATGAAGTATTCTTGGTGAATGAAATTTCAAATAACCAAAATTTAATCCTTTAAACAGTGGACCTTTACTTTAAGTGTTTCCATTGGAAATCTTTGCTGAACTTGTTTAGCAAACAGAATATTGGTTTTTATGAGCTGGGCTTTGGTTTTTTTTGTTTGTTTTTTTTGGCTTTTTTTGGTACCGGGGATCGAACTCAGGGCCTCATGCTTGCGAGGCAAGCACTCTAACCACTGAGCTAAATCCCTGGCCTTTGGCTTTGTTTATTGTTGTGTAGGTGTAGTTGGAGATACAGATAAGGGTTGTTAATTTGAAGTCCTTGGACAGCTCCACAGAGGAGACGTTGTGCAAACCTCTCAAATTATATGCAGACTTTTATGATTTTATGCTTTTTGAGAGAAAGGGTCCAAAGCTCTAAACTCAGAGCAGTTCGTGTTCTTTTCATTAGGAATTAAATAGCTACTATGGGTTTCATGAGAGTGAGAATTCAGTCTGTTTTGTTTTTACTAAATCTTCAATACTTAACAGTGTCTATAGTAGACAAACAATGGTTATTTTTTTGATAAGGGCAGTAAGAAATATCTTGGAGTAATCAGAGTTTTTTTTTAATGGTGGCAAAGATTTATTTACTTATTTATTTATGTATTTATGTATGCTTTGGTGCTGGGGATCAAACTCAGGGCCTTGTGCTTGCTAGTCAAACGCTCTACCACTGAGCTAAATCCCCAACCCTCAAAGTTTTATTAAAGGTAGAAAAAGAAACAGGCTCTACAGAGTGAATTTGGGGCAAGTAAAAGTAGGAAAAGTAGTACACCCTATAGTGTGAGAGTGGGCCACCATGGAAGAGACAGCACAGTCACCAAGCAGTTTTCTCACCTGCCTGTGAGAGTAGAATAAAGTTTTCTCGTGAAGGTAGAGTAAAGCAGATACAGTTTTCATGACATTTTCTTTCTATAAGATGATGATTAGGTCAAAGGAATGGAATGACCTTACCAAAATGTTTCTTCACTCTTTCAGAAAAGTTTCATTGCCCTAAACGCCATTGATTTATTGGATTTTAAATGAATTTATTACTGTTATTACCAGTGCAGTGGACCACGGGCTGCCTCCTTGTTGGTGTAGCCCACAGCCCAGAGCATAAAAGTCAAGATGTATCTTAGAAGTCATGTCCAGTCCCCTGGTTTTTTATAGATGAGGTAAATTATGGGCCCAGAATAGAAATGACTTGCTTAGGGTCATGTAGGTGCAAAGTCAGGACACAACCAGTACCTCCTGACTCCCATTCTTATTCTACCACATCCTGCTCTGTAATTGTTCTCTGTTTGTTCTTACTCACCACCCTAAATGTGAACACGCCCATTTTAATTATTGCCATCTTTGGCTTTGCTTATCAGTCCTCTGTGGGTCTTGCCAGCAGATTTTTATTGAGCACATATTGTGTTCCCTGTACCCTGGAAGCTCTGACATGAATGAACTGTACCACTTTCTCAGGCTATTTTATTACTGTGAATAAACCAACCTGTATAATACACCTAGAGAGCATATACTAAGTAGTATGTATTAAATTCTTGATTACAGATTATAAGTGCTACTGCAGTGTCCTGGAGCTGGCTCCTGCTGATATTGTATATATGTCTTACCAGAGTTTGAGCCCTACAGTGGACAGTTTTGGGCAAACATTATACATAAATCAGGGCCCCTCCCAAGAACGAGTATGCTACTGGCTTCAAGAATTCAGAGAAAGGAAAAATCCTGTAATAGGGTAAGATTATCAACCAAAGGCTCCATTGAAACAGAAGCTATAGGGGCGGCATGAGCAAAGGTAGGGTCAATAAGGAGTCAGGAGAGGGTATGAGGAAGAAAGGGCAGTAAGGAGAAAGGATCACTTTGGATTTTGATCAGGACATAATAGGAAGTAAGGTGTGGCCTTAAGAGTTCAAATTGAATGATTAAAAAAGATTTGGATAAAAAAGAAGGCTTCAAGCAGGAGAAATCAAAAAAACACCTTTGGAAAATTAACAAGGCCTCTGCATACAAGATAGTATGCTGCTACCTGTGAGGACATTACGGTTAACCCATGTGTGAGGTATTAGGGGAAATGACGAATATGTCTAGGAAGTATCTTGAAGAAATTACTAGTATGAGTTTGGAGACAATGGATAATTTAAAATAGGACTTAGAGACAAGTGTTTGAGTATGGAAGACTGCAGAAGTGTTGCCCCATTGTCAGAAATAAACAGAGCTAGGAAAATAATTGGGAAGACTACCAAAGATTTATGTTAGTTTGGCAAAGAAGATGCACTGTTGTATCGTAGATAACATTGAGTTATACTGGGAAGTGATGATGAGATCTCTTTGGGGAAGACCTGAGCATATAGGAGAGGTAATAACAAGGGAGCCATTCCTACGGAGCTGAGAAGAAAAACAGCGTGGAGGAGCCCTTCTAGAGGAGCACAGAACAGCGGCAAGGACTGAACCTTGGAGGCCTGGCCTCGTGTAGGTACTGGAAGTGGCAAGAGGACATTAAAGAAGATAGATCACAGGGATTGGAGGTGGAGTAAGACATATGGTGTATAATGTAAGGAGGGATTGAGTCCTTGTAGCAGGGTAAGATCAGTAGAGTCAAATGGACACAAAGATAAGGGAGAGTTATGTGGCTTGGTGACAAGAATCAAAAATATGTATGACTAAAGAGGTCACTACTGTTAGAGCAATTTTAGTGATGTAAGTGGGGGACAAAACACTGATGAAATGAAGTATGTGTGATGATGAAGCGAAGGTAGTAAATACATGCCAGTTATTCAGTCATTTGAGTTATGAAAGGAAGATTAGTGTTTTATCTATAGGACCTGTTGGAAACAAGTGAATGTTTTATGTAATACAGTGGACTCTCAGTATTATTGTGAAATAGGAATTCTCATCATCTACTTGTGGAGGTATATCAGCCTTTTGAAAAGTAGTTTGTTATGTACATAAAGAACCTTAAAAGATTTCTGGAAGGCGGGGGATATAGCTCAGTGGTAGAACGCCTGCCTAGCATGTGCCAGGCCCTGGGTTCAATCTCCAGCACTGCAAAAAAAAAAAAAAAAAAAGATTTATCCTGCAGTCTCTGCTACTCAGGAGGAGGCTAAAGCAGAATCACTTGAACTCAGGAGTTTGATACCAGCTCAGGCAATGTTGTGGCTTGTGTCTAGATGTCCCCCCAAAGCCTATGTGATCATAGGAGGGGCTTTTCGGAGGTAGCTGGATCTAGAATGTGTGGTGCTGGGATCGAGGGTGTGTGGTTACTAAATCAGCCCACTGATTGTCATAGTTCTGGGTAGGATTAAAGGTGCCCCACCCTGGGCCTGGATAAAATACAAAGGACAGAAAGAGGACCAGTGTTGTCACTTTCTGCTTGCTGCCTTCTGCCTCACCTGCTTTGTGTTTCCCCTCTGTGATGCCCTCTGCCAGGCCACCCTGCCTTGGATCCAATTGTGAATCTCTACAAACTGTAAGCTAAATAAACCTTTCCTCCCTTAATTTGTGGGTGTTGGGTATTTTGTCTCAGCAATGAGAAAAGTAACTAAGACAGGCAACATATATCCTCCCATCTCAAAAAAAAAAGAGAGAGAAAAGAAAAGAGATTTATGTGGAAGACTGACCATCAAAACATTATGTATAATAATGAAAAATGAGAAAGAAGTCCAGCTCTAGGGCATGATTAAATTGAGGTCGCATCTTTGTGTTGGAAATTATCCAGTTGTCGGAAATATTTTTTAACTAACATTGGGGAATTGTATTTGTGACTTAAGCAAGATATTGTCTGATTATGAAAAATGCACTTTATGTAAGAGTATAGGAAAAAATGAAAGAAATACACCAAGTTATTATCCCAGGAAGGTGTGATGATGAGTACTTTTACATTTCTTTATATCCTTTTTTAGCTTCCAAATCATCACAATGAGCAAGTATTACTTTTATAATATAAAGTTTTCGATTTTTTAATTTAAGATGGAGTGATGCCATTTGGTGGGGAAAGGAAGGAAGCTGGGATTATGCTAGTGCGGTACAGTGTCTCCCAGGAGGACATCAAAGATGGCAGCACTCATTCTTGCCCAATGAAGGCTTCTTCCAAGCCGTCAAGGAAGGAAGAAAAGCCGAGTGAGGCAGGGGCTGTCTTTCTGTCACAAAGCTGGGTCAGTAGCCCAGGCCTGGAGAGTTTCGAATAGCCACTGTTGGGAGTGAGCTGGAATGTCTATGGCAGAAAAAAAATCTCCAAGGAGAAGTTTAAACCCAACTGACTGTAGCTTGACCACCAGATACATAGTGGAATTGCAAGACTTTTTGCATAAGCTTCCCCCCAACTTGAAAATTGGTCAAGTTCCGAAAGTTTATTACAGAATCTTTTTTTTTAAACTCTGAAAGTTTTTGTCTCACAGAAAAAATGTTACAGTGGTGATTAGGAGTCCA
This sequence comes from Hystrix cristata, assembly GCA_004026905.1. NCBI lineage: Eukaryota > Metazoa > Chordata > Mammalia > Rodentia > Hystricidae > Hystrix > Hystrix cristata. The sequence goes on along the minus strand of PVJO010005779.1, from coordinate 74,496 downwards.
GCCAGCCCACAAAAACTGAGTCTCCATCTCGCTCATTTTTCCTCCTGTTATTTTTCATGTCTTCTCCATTACAGCCAGTCTGTTTCCTTTATATCCCCGCTTGAACTACAGTATTTAGTGACACCACCTGAAAAGAGGCTTAGTCTTCCCACTCCTGCTCCCTTCCTCTGTTCTGCCCTCACCCAGGCTTGTTCTACATTCTCTTTCAGGATTTATCATAGTAAAACACTACCGTCATTGTTTGTCTGCTCAGAACGGCTCTGTTTGGCAAAGCCTTTGGGGGTGTGGAGAACAAAAGGACTCTCGGGATCCTTTTGGGAGCCTGGATGGCCCCTACCCTGAGCCCGAATGAGTTAGGTGACCATCATCACTCAGGTTCCAAGCCCCAGAAATTGGCCTGACCTCATTAACACGGCAGTTAGGCTTGTGAGCACCGTCGGGCTGCCAGGCAGATGGAGAAGTTGGTGTCAGGCACAGGAGCGGGGCAGATCAGTGTTGGAAGCCAGAAACAATTTGTCCTGTGCCAGATTAGGTATAGAGATGAGATTTTAGCCATTCTGGTCTGACGATAAAAGAGATAAGAATAGGTTGATCTTTCAGGTTTATTCATTTGTTATGTTGTTAGCCTATAGAGCAGCCCAGCTTTGCTTCTAATGTGGAAACTAAATCAGCGATTCTTTTCCATAAATAATGTAATTGTCAGAATTTGTTCATTCTAGATATACTGAGCAGTTATAAAATTTGACATACATTTTCATCATAATTATATACTGAGCAGTTCTAAAATTTGACAAACAGTTTCATCATAGTTACAGAATACAGTGTTGAGCAGTGTTTATGTGTAGGCACTTGGATACTCCCAGGATAAGCATACATCTGTCCTTTAACGTTTAAGACTTAAAATTGACTATGACACACAAAACAACCTTCAAAAGTTTCTTAATCAGGCTTGCTTTTTCTTACCGTAGCAAATATTATACTACTAGCAATACTCTATTTCAGTTTTGAAAGGATTAAATAGACTTTCGTGGGCTCACCTGAGAACCATTTCTGCATTTCTGTGACACTCCCATGGCTGAGGCTGAGTAGCACTGTTCCAGACTTTAGAGTCTTAGGCCTTGTTTTTGTGTCTATTTGCATTTCAAAACTTAACCTTTGTGTGAAAGGCCTGGGTGTCTCTTTCAGAATGTAGACTGTATAGGTCTGAGTTCCTGAGGCGCATCTATCTGATGCTGCCAGCCACTGTCAAGGATAGCAAGGGCTTAGAGTGTAAGTGAATGTATACCATCGTGTGCAGTTTTCTCATGTTCACCAAGGTCCACTGGTCAGATGAACCTTACCTGCTTGGACTACCGTGAATTTGTTAAAACTAAGAAAATTAACGTTGGTACATTACCGTTACCTGAAGTACTGTACAGATTTTGTTCAGCTCTCACCAGCTATTCCAGTGATGTCTGTTTTCTGTTCCAGGATCCAATCCAAGGTACTGGATATTGTACTTAGTTGTCGTGTCTCCTTGGTCTTTTCTGTTCAGTGATAGCTTCACATTCTTTGATTTTCATGACTCTTGTAGTTTTGAAGAAACTCTTCAAGTATTTTTTAAAATGTCTCTCGATTTGGGTTTTTCTGATATTTTCTCATGATCAGACTAGGATTGTGGGTTTTAGAGAACAGCCCAGAGGAGAGTGCTCTTCTCATCACATCAGTTTTAAAGGTCATAGTGTCCTCATGACCAGTAATTTTAACCTCAGCTGGTAAGTGTCTCTCTGGTGAAGTTACTTTGTCTCCCTTTCCATATGCTAGTCTTCAGAAGCAAGTCATTAAATTGAATCCAGGAAGGAGGAGGACCTACATGTGTTTGAAGTTTTTCAGTAAGGAAAATGTATCTCTTCTCCTCATTTATTCCTTCATTTTGTTGTTTATATTAGTGTGGATTCATATTTGTTATGTTGTTATAATCTCTTACCACATTATTTTGTTCCTAATATTATTCTAGTTTGGCTTCCTTTAGGCGATTTCCTGTGTCCCTTTTGAATGACCCTAACCCTTCGCTTTTTGAACATGTCCTTATTTTCTGGCACTAAAAGTTGTTCCAGGCTCTTCTTGTATTTTCTCTGCCCTGTCACACCATTCTCTCCAAGGATCCCTGATCCTTTTGGTGGAGAATGGTATTTAGAAACCAAGATCTGGGTCCTGGCTGTGCTCGTTGCTGCTGAGGTGTTAATGATTTCAGACCCTCCTGATGGGTAGAGGTAGGAAATATATATATGTCTCCTTCAATATCCTGGTTGGTATTTTAGAATTTTTGTATATTAAAGCTCTTTGTAATGTGCAGTTTCAGGAATTTTGACAAAAGCTGTTTTTTTATTAGTGGACAAATGCTTTTTTTTTTAAATTAAATCTTGGCAAACTTCAAAGCTTGCACCAGATAACTTTAACACAACTGATCTTGACGCCAGGTAAAGACAGTCTTCTAAAGGTCCCTTTCTCCCAGCATTCACTGGCCTGGTCATCTGTGCTGCAAGTTCTTCGGTGATTCTGACACACACTAAAGTTCAAGGACCTCTGCTTTTAAAGCTCGTTTTTTTTTTGGTACTCGGGATCGAACTCCGGTCCTTGTGCTTGCAAGGCAGGCACTCTAACCACTAAACTAAGTTCCCAGCCCTCTGCTTTTAAGTTTAATGAGCCATTTGCCCAACTGGTGAGAGCCTTTGAGGCATCGGTGAAGTCTTAACTTCCTGCGAGGGCGCTGGGAATGCAGAACTGGTCAGCCGGGGCCCAGCTGGGAGGGCAGCCAGAGGGTTAAAGGGCTGTTTTTCTTTGGATTTATAGGTTTTTAATTGTGATCCACCAGAGAATAGAAAATTTTTCTCTTGTATGTCCAGAGCAATATGTTCTACCACTTTGAGATAGAAAAAGTTCTTGATACTAATGTTTGTTTCTACTTTCATTTTGTTACAATTTTAAAATAAAAAGCAAGATCACATCCAATACTTTGTTTTTAGTGATAAAAATTTTTAAAAATTATTTGTACTTTGGTATTGTTATTTCTCATTGATAGAATTAGATCATATTTGTACATGTTTTAATCAGCACTTATACTTTAGGGAGGTAAAAGTTACTGACATACAGTATGGAAGTTGCAGTAAGAAAAAGCTGGGAGATACTTTCTGATCCAGATAAACCTCTCCTATCTTCAACTCCTCACCCTCAGGTACCTCTCATAACTTCAGATTCTACTTTTCTTCCCATAATTTGCTCCCTTTTAGTCTCGCTGGTCTGTTTTTTTGGTGGTCCCTAGAGCCACTTTAATACCTTTGCACTGACTCTTCTTTCTGTTTGAAATATTCTTCCACCCGAGGGCTGCATGGCTAGTGCCTGACTTCATTCAGAAGTGACCTTCTCACAGAGGACTTCCCTGGCCACCCTATGTAAAATTTCACACACACCCATTCCAGACACACAAGCGTTCGTGTATCCCTTTGTTTATTTTTTTCTTTGTAGCACTTAGTATCTGAAATACAATTTTTTTTCTTTTTTTCTCAATAGAGTGTAAATCCTGCTGACACAGATTTTTTAGTCTCTGTATATGGCCTAAAGCAGTGCCTGGCACATAGTAGGTACTCAATTATTTTTTGAATGAATATCTCCAAGATACATTTGTGACTGATAGTAAGTGTACATGTTAGCATTTTTTGCTTTGTTATTATTACTAAACTGAGCTGAGAGGTAGTTTGTCTTTTCCTAAACAGCCTCTTTTCTATTCCCCTAAAATGCCTCCATTCTAATGAACATGGATAGAAAAGGCAAGCTATCTGAGGAAATGGTCATTGATTTTTTTTTCCTCTGTTTTCTGTTTAGAGAACAGAGTCCTTGTAGCTCGTTGCCAGTTAATCTTGCTCCTTTCTAAATGCCTGCCAAGAGGAAGAATGGAACGACATGATGTGGCATGGGTCACTTTAAACCAGTAGTTCTGTGGGGAAGAATAAAAAGTCCTAGATGCGATGTTCATAATAGTTGAACAGCAAAGTAAACAAACTTAATGCCACTGAACTGTGCACTTATGGGTGGAGATTTAGCTCAGTGGTAGAGTGCTTGCCTAGCAAGTGCAAGCCCTGAGTTCAATCCCCAGCACCACCCACCAAAAATGAGCTGTCCACTTACAAGTATTTAAAATGATAAAACTTATGTATATAAATTTTACCATCACAGGAAGGAGTTAATAGTTCTCAAAGTGTAGCGCTGAGTCAGCAGTAGCAGCATTCCCCTAAAATGTGTTAGAAATGCAGATTCCCCACTTCCACCTCAGGACTGTTACTCAGAAACCAGCGGTAGGTGGCCGGACGATTTGTATTCTAACAAGCATGCAGCAGACTCTGATAAGCACTGAAGTTTGAGAATCACAGCATTAAATAATTGTCTTCATCCTGAGAGCTGTGAAGAGCTAATGAAGAGTCTCAGACTTTTCTCCTCCCCTCATAATTACCTGTGTTAGAAACCGTGACCGCCTTAGGGATGAGGTTGAAAAGCACTCTGGAGGTGTTTGAAACTTGCCGTTTTGGGTAGCATTAGAAAATGACTTAAGGCACCTGCTGTTTCAGCATCTTGCCAGATCTCCCATGTTTGTTTCTCTAACCCTTAAAATCATCCCTGGGGCAATAAATACTGCATTAGCACATTTAAAATGAGAAAACAATTGTAGTTTATCTTTCCCGATAGGGAACACCTGCCTCCCCTAGGCAGCACCAGTGTTGTGCTTTCACAGACCCAGGCAAAGTTGTCTAGGCCCACAGGCCCAGGTGACAGAAATTAAAGAAATCGGACTGCAATCTTCATACAAGTGGAGGTCCCACCTTTCAGTACAACAGGATAAGCGTTACCAGAGGTTAAGTCCATACTGCCCATTGCCTCCCAAAGACACAGGAGACGATTTGAGTGGAAGGAGACAGGAGGCATCTGGTTGCCTCAAATCTCTCTCCCCATGCTCATGTGTGAAGGGATATATTGCCAAGAAGGGGGAGACTTGGATAATAAACAAGGAGTTTCCTGCCTTGTCAAAATGAAACCAGACAAGCCACAGTGGTGCACACCTGTAATCCCAGCAGGCTGGGAGGCTGAGGTGAGGAGATTGTGTTTGGCCCAGCATGGTGTCATGTTACCAGTTCAGACTGGGGAAGTTCACTTGAGATTTGGGCAGACTGAAAGAGACAGAGTCGTGGAAATGGCCAAACATACCTTTATTCTCAGCTCCTCAGGCCCCTAGTTTGCCCATTCTCGAAACAGTCCTCAGCCAATACAGCAGTCTCTCCCAGCCCTCATGGCAGTCCACATGTATACCAAAGTACACAATAGCGGCCGTGTGCCAGTAATGACCTTGGTCACGGAGGTTATTTATACCAGCCAGCATCAACCTCGGCGGCAGAAATTGTCTACTTGAAAGTACTGGGAGATGCGCCTGCACCGTAGCTCTGTTGACACAGAACCCGCTGCCTCCCAGGTCCCCTTCCCTTCACAGCTTGGACCACGGCATCACAGCATAGGGCTTTGGCGTTTCTCTGCACATGAGCAATTTAGTGATACAGTGCGGCCCTGTCAAATAAAAAGGGCCTGAGAACATAGCTCCGTAAGAAGGCCGAGTTCAATCCCCAGTACTTTTAAAACAAACAAACACAGAAACTGAACCTTAACTTCCTGGGGCCAGCATCTGCATGATTCTTTCAGACAGATGGGCTTGTTTTCTGAGGGTACATCGCTGTCCATTCATGTGCACTGAGTAAAGGAGGAGGTGCAGTAGTATATACTCTCAGTATGAGGAAGCTGGAAAAGCAGCCTGTCTTTAAAAAGAAATCCTAATTTTTGAAGATCTATCTTAATCTCTCAGTTACCTAAAGACTTCTGAAAATCCATTCCTGCAGAAAGTAATGAAAATACCCCAAACTGTCAAAAATCAACTTTTTCAGAACTCTTGAGAATAAGCAGAAGTTTTTAACGATCTGATGAGCAAAGAGAAATGACTGGATCTTGAAAGAACAGCAAGATTTTCTGGAGTTTTAACCTACCTCCTTCCCCTCTCCTCTCAATTTCACAAACCAAAATATCTGAGAAAACCAGTCAGCATTGAAGAAGGTGGAATGGGTTTGGAGAGCCTCAGAATGCCCTACCCAGTGGATTGTTACATCTGACCTGTCTGGCTGTCCCCCTGGGATCTTATTCTATGCAAACAGCTTTTCCCTGGGGCATTTCTTGAAAACGGTCAGCAGCACTTGTGTAAAATAATGTGGAGAAGACTGTGACACACGAGTCAAACAAGAGGCAGATAAAACTTAACAGGAAAAGCCTTGGAATGAGATGCCCTTCTGACCCTTGGGGATGGAACACGTGCAAGCCTATGGACCTGTCCCTGGAAAGACCCAAAAGTCCCTAAGATGTCATGTCTAACTCATTCAGGCTGTGGGCAAGCAAGAATTGAAGGCTAAACTGGGCATGGTGGTGCATACTTGTAATTCCAGCACTCGGGAGGCGGAGGCAGGAAGATACCCACAAGCTTGAGGTCAGCCTGGGCTACTTAGCAAGACCCTGTCTCAAAAAAACCAAAAATCCAAAAGAAAAAGGCATGTAAGGAAATATATGATTATTAGCGGACTACTCACTCAGCTAAGATACTTCTGTGGCTAAATACACAAAGAATAGAGGAATACTATGAAAATTTTATACCCCAAATTACATAAACTAAATGAAGTAGACAAAATTTGTATTTAGAAAAACAAAAATTACTGAAACTGAAGAGAGTGAAAAGCTCTATAATGAGTAAGAATATTGAATTAGTGTTTTTAAAACTCCCCGCAAAAAACAAAAAGGCCCAAGTCAAGATGTCTCCAGTGGTGAATTCTGCAAAATGTTTAAAGGAAAATTAGCATTAATCCTTCACAAAGTCTTAAAAAAATAGGAGAAAATGTTTCTCAATTCATTTTGTGGGGTCAAATTATCCTGATACCAAAATCAGAAAAGACATCACAAGAAAATTAGACTCTATTGCAAACATATACTAATTTTAAAAAACTGAAAAAAAAATTAGCCTACATACTTTGCTAATATAGATAGAGAAATCCATAGATACTGAGGGTTTAGTGTCTGTAGGGTTGGGAGATTGTGTTGAGGGTTTCTTTTGGTGTGGTGAAAGTCTTCTGGAATTATTAGTGATCAACACACAACTTTGTGACTATGCTAAAACCCACTAAATTGTGGGTTGAGGCAAGAAGATCTCAAGTTCCAGGCCAGCCTGGGCAACCAAGCCCTTGGCTCAAACAAAATTAAAAAATAGAATTATATACCAATAAAAGTCATTTTGAAAAGTCATTCTGAAAATCTTTACACAAAGCCAGCATAGTGGTACAGTACCTGTGGTCCCAGCTACTTGGGAGGTGAGACAAGAAGATCACTTGAACCCAGGAGTTCTAGACCAGTCAGGCATCCTTTCAAAAAACAACAAAACTACACAAACATTCCCATGAGAAGTCCACACATGGTAGCATTTTTTAGTGCTATGTTCAAGGGTTATTTTTTAAGCAAAAGGAAAAAGAAATGTTTCCCATCTACTGTGAGAGTTCTGCTTCTATGACCCTCTGTCGCTTCCCCTCATGACTCCAAAGGAGGCTACAAGACATCTATATGCATGTCTTTAGCTGCTAGCGTCTCACTCTAGCCCCGAAGCTGTGAGGGGAGCCCCTACCCAGCAGACAGCAGCTAGGCTATACCTTTTCTGTCATGCAGAGCATCAGGGTTTGCCAGAATCTGATCGGATTCACCCCTGGCCCTTTCCAGTTTTCCTTCCTGTTCTGTGGTACTTAGCGCCCCCTTTCTCCTGTGCACCAGGACCCCGGGCTCTTCTGTCAGCTGACCCTCAGGAGCCTGTGCCAGACCTGGTTCTGCTACTGTATCCGCATCCTCAGACTACTCTCCTTCTCTCCCCACCCTCATCTAAACTCTTTCTGGATGTCTATGCTTTTCATTCTGATTAATTACTGATAGATTAAATTATTCATGCTGAATGTGAAAATCACTGGAACTAATTTCCTAAAAGTATTGCTTATTTTGGGGGAGGTGCTGGAGATTGAACTCAGGACCTTGCACCTACTAGGCAAGCACTCTACCACTGACCTAAATCTCGAACCCCCAAGTATTGTTTATTTTAAGAAAGTATTTATTTCCTACCTTTGCTCACTTAAAAGGGTTAGAAGTGGTGAAAAACTGTGAGCTTCCCTATGAGGTCTCTAAAAATACTTCCTCCCTTTTTCTGAGGGGTGTTGAGAAAGGGTCTCACTGTGTAGTCCAGGCTAACTGCAAACTGACTGTGTAGCCCAGGCTGGCGTTGAACTCACGTCCTCTTGCCTCAGCCTCCCAGATGCTGGTATTACTGGTGTGTGCCACCACACGGGCTAAAACATTTCACCTTTGAAGGAACCAGAGCCCTTGGAGGAATACGCAATTCCAAGCTAGGGGCAGGAAACATTTAAAATGAGCATGGACTATCTTGGTAGAGAGTGAGGATTCTCTCTGTGTTTGGGAGCACATGTTGACAGGACTCCAGAGACAACCCCAAAGGATTCCTGGTCACTAAAGACAGGAGTATTTGAGAATTAGAGTAACTGAAACACGCTGGAGCACCTTACATATGTTAAAATGCACGAGTTCCTCGTGCTGTTTTCAAACCGAAGGTCACCTGTAGGTTGCAAGTAAACCCAATTGATTAATTTGAAAACTGGCAAGAAAAAGAAGCATTCATCCTACATTTTGTGTTTGGCATACCTTAGAATCACCACATCGTGTAGAATGCCACTGTTTTTGCAGTTCCTGGTAAAACATGAAGCTAGGAAACAATCACCTTTGCTGCTAAAAACAGATGAAAGGCTGATGAGAAACTCTAAGGGAATGAATCAGACTGATAGCATCCACTGATCAATTTGAATATCACAATAAGAGACAAAATGACACAGGTCTTTATGTGATAGAAAGTGTGCAGTACACCTGTGTCACAGTCCCTTACTAAAAACTAATTTGAATCTTATCAAGCCTCCAAAATCTGTTTTCAGGTAATACTGGAGTTAGGAAAATATGTCAGACACACCAGGGTGCAATCAGCAGAATTGGAAAAGAGGGAAACTCAAGACCCTACTTTCTTCAACTACTAAATGCCAAGAAAACTTTAAAAGGGAGGGGAGATCTGTAGACTTAAAGATACTCAGGAAGCATCAGCCATATCTAGTTTGTACAATTAGAATAAACTACTTAATAAAACATGATCCTCGGGGTTGGAGGTTTAGCTCAGTGGTAGAGCGCTTGCCCCTGAGTTCAATCCCCAGCACCACCACCCCCCAAAAAAATCATCCTGGGAAATGTAAACCTGATACAATTTGATCATGTGGTGATATGAAGGAAATATTTTCTAGTTATTAGAGGTATCGTAAATATGATTTTGTAAATCTGTTTTGAGATGCATACTGAAATATTCATGAAAGAATTAATGTAATATTTAGGGCTGGGGATTTGGCTCAGTGGTTAGAGTGCTTGCCTTGCAAGCACAAGGCCCCAGGTTTGATACCCAGCTCCAAAAAAAAAAAAAAGAATTAATGTAATATTTGGAATGTGCTTTAATCCAGTAAGGGTACAAGTGGATAGGTTTAGAGGAAACAATATTTATTGGCCAAATATTGACAATTGTTGAAACTGGGTGCTGACTACATAAGGGCTCATAATACTATGTTTATGTGCTTTGATTCTAAATTTTCAAAAACTGCATAATTCTTATATACAACTATCTGGTGTATTATATGGGGGAGTACTGGGGATTAAATTCAGGACCTTCACACTGAGCTACATCCCCTCCCCTTTTTATTTTTTATTTTGAGACAGAGTCTCACTAAGTCGCCCAGATTAGGCTGGAATTTACAATCCTTCTGCCTCAGCCTCCCAGAGGATTGGGATTACAGGCGTGCACTACCACACTCAGGATAAAATTTTTATGTTGTAAATTCCTAATTTCCTAATCAGGAAAGCATTTGTATTTTAAAATGGCACCAAGCATAGAACCTTAAATACAGCTTTGTATCCCCACATAAACATAGTTTAAGTATCTCATATATATATATGTGTATTATCGTAAGGGTTTATCGTCTCTTTTGTTTTTTTTGTTTTAATTTATTTTATTCTTTGTTTTTTTCAGGCAGGGTCTCACTATGTAGTTCAGGCTGCCTTGAACTCACCGTGTAGCCCAGGCTGGCCTCAAACTTGGAGCAATCCGCCTGCCTCAGCCTCTCAAATGCTGGGATACTAGCTTGTGCCACCACTCCCAGCAATAAGTGTTTATCATCTGGAGAAAACATTATATTTCCTTTCTTTAAAACATTTTTTTCTTTTTTTTCTAGGAAGTTTTTTTAGGTTATATGGAAGCAATCCTTCCTCATCATTAAGGTTTACCAGAAACTCTGATTTGAAGAGAATGAATAGATACTGCACCAAATCACAGGAAAGTCCCAAAGCACCAACCAGTAAGTTTTATTGGTTTTGTGGTTACAGAGTAGGTTAACTTGCCAAGAGTGCGATCTGGAATCAGAAGGGTTCAGAGAGGGCACGGTGGGGCTGCTGAAGCACCCCGTCCTCCCACATGGCACCTCCTTACTCTGCCCATGTGTCTTCTCCGTTTCTCCTGGCCGGTCAGACTCAGCTCTGTGCGCGGGTTCAGATGCACCAAGCAGCTAAAAGCCTGTCTCCGCCACTGCTGTGGGAAGAGCGGGCCAGGCGTGCTAACTGCTGTTCGCCTGTTGCTTCTTCGTGGAACTAGGCCGGGCAGGTCTTGGCGAGTGGGAAGAATGATCCCTAATGAATGTCTATCAAGAGTTTAAAAATACTTCTGCCAAAATAAATAAATAAAAAATAAAAATACTTCTGCCCTCTGACTTGGTGTTTCAGCCCCAGGATATCCTAAGGAGTAATTAGCATGTGCGGAGAAAGCTTAGGGTATGGTGTTGCCATTTTTATGTGTTTCAAAAATTAGAAATAAATATAAATGTTCAATAGTCAGGGAATGGTTAATAACGTATGTTAGGTCTACTTGATGACATGCAACTGTTGGAAATGGTGCTTACAAACATGTACTAGTATGGAAAATGATTGTTAGTGAACAAAGCATATAAAATGTTATATATAAGCATAGGCATCTCACACACATACACACACATGCACATGCATGTATATGCACACTACATGTTCATAGGGATAAAACTGAGGAAGCATACTGAAATTAAAATACAGTAGTTATGCAGGGCGTTCTGGCACACACCTAGAATCCCAGCACTCAGGAGGCTGAGGCAGGAGGACTGACATGAGTTCAAGGCAAGCCCAGGCTACATAATGAGTTCAAGGCCAGCCTGAACTACATAGTAAGACCCTGTCTCAAAAAAACAAAAACAAATGGGTTTGGGGATTTAGCTCAGTGGTAGAGTGCTTGCTTAACAAGCACAAGGCCCTGAGTTCAATCCCCAGGACCAAAAATAACAACAAAATAAAAAAAAAATAGTGGTTATGCTGTAAAAGAATTAGAGGTGATTTTAATTTTTCATATTTGTACTTTTCTGCAATATTTTTAATGGATATGTATTAAAAGTTTTTTAAAACTATAAAGAGAACTATGCCAAGTATTAGAAAGATAAGAAAATAACTATTTCTGTGCTTTAAAGCTTTTTTTCTTCTTTTGGTTCTTTCTGTAATCTTTCTTCCTTGGTGGCTTTTCTGTACTTTTTTTCAGTTCTGGGAATTGAACTCAGGGACTTGCGCTTGCTAGGCAAGTGCTCTACCGCTTGAGCCAAGTCCCAAACTCCCTTTTCTGTTCTTTTTTTGCTCTCACTTTTGTGTGTGTGTTGTTTTGTTTTGCATTACCAGGGTTAGCTACATCCCTTTATTTTTTTATTTTGAGACAGGGTCTTGCTATGTTACCCAGGTGGGGCTTGAACTTGCAATACTCAGCCCCTTTTTTTCCCTTTTGGTTTTCATTCTGGTAGATTTTGTTGTTGTTGTTGTTGTTGTTGTTGTTGTTGTTGTTGTTGTTGTTGCTGTTGTTTTTTTTGGTGCTGGGAATTGAACTCAGGACCTTGTGCTTGCGAGGCAAACACTCTGACCACTGAGCTGAATCCCCAGCCCTCATTTTGGTTTTTTGAGACAGAGTCTTGCTTTGTAGTTCCAGATGGCCTTGAACTCTTCAGCAATCCTTCTGCCTTAGCCTCCCACCTACTGGAATGTGTACTACCATACCCAGCCGGAATTTATAATCCTCCTGCCTCAGCTTCCCAGAGTGCTGGGATTACAGCCATGTGCCATCACACCCAACTTCAAGGTCTTTTTAACATGATTGTACCATATAAACTTTTTCTTATTCTACTGAAGTCAGACAGGCTCCCTCACTGTTCTCCCACCTCTTCTTCCCCCTATCCCTATTCTCTCCCAACCCCTAATCCCCAGCTCCCATACTGGGAGTCACACTGAGACTCAAATACCAGAAACAATCTCCTACTGAGCTACATTCTCAGCTACTTTTTTTTTTTTTTTTGATAGGGCCTTGGTAAATTGCCTAGTCTGGCCTTCAGCGTGTGGTCCTCCTGCCTCAGCCTCATGAATAGGTGGGATTACTGGTACATACTACCATACCTGGCTTCATTATTCCCTTAGTTCATCCTTATCTCCATGTTTTTGCTCATGATAGTCATTCACTTTTTAGTAACTAGAGCTTGTATTGGGAAATAGTGCTTTTATTTTACCTCAGTTCCCAGGAAATTTTGGAACCTCATTTGAAAAACAAGACCTCATAAGAAATCTCATTCAAATAAATTTCTAATAAGCATGAAATGCCTCAGTGTTTGTGTGTAATGAATAGCTACAAAGTACAAACAGCATTGCTCTAGCTAAATTGGAGAGTCACAATCTCAGGTAAGGTTCTGTTTGGTCTCCGCACAGGCACTTACAGCCACAGAGTCCCACTACACAAACCCACGGACTGGGAAAAGAAGATCCTGATATGGTCAGGTCGCTTCAAGAGCAAGGACCAAATTCCAGAGACTATCTCGTGAGTGTCCATCCTGGGGTTGCAAGTGGCTTCCATTTCTCCTTGATCTGTTTAAAGGGAAAAGCAGTACCTATGAGTTCTGACTCCCTTTCAACCAAATTCAGAAATTTTTTTTTTTTTTTGAGACAGGGTCTCAATATGTAGTTCATCCTGTCCTTGAACTCTCTGTGTAACCCAGGCTAGCCTTGAACTTTCTCGACAGTCCTCTGCTTTCAGCCTCCAGGGTGCTGGGATTATGGGCATGCACCACCACGCCCAACCTAGCAACATTTTTTACTTCTCTAAATGTTTTCTCTTTGGTAATTATCTGGAAAAAAAACAGTGTTCAGAAAACATGGTATATTTCTCATAACCAGTGAAGAGCTGTTGGATATTCCAAAGGCAGCTGATGGTTTGGCTTCTGCCCTGGTTACATGGAAGTGTGACTTCCATGATACTCATTTTTTCAGTGTATTTTTAATCTGGGTATATCAGTTAGGAACCAGGGACAACCACTCTGTGAAATCTACTCAAGATTCAGTGTTACACATGAAAGTATTTGAGTGCAGCTGGTATATACATGTCCCCCAGAGCCACACATTTGCTCCTCCACATGTCCCTGCCGCGGTGTGCTGCTCACCACAGGCCCAGAGCAAGGGGCCAGGCCACCATGGACTGAGACTGCCAGAGCCATGAGCCAGATCAACTTCTCCATGTAAGTTGATCAGCTCAGCTGTATAGTAATGGAAACATGTCTACCACAGAAGCACATTGTCTGCCATAGTCAAGAAAGTGCCTCCTGTCACCTGCTTCCTTACACCTAGTCTTGGCTGCTCTCTAGGACCTTTTCAGAGTTCGCAGGTGGTGAGTACAGGGCTTCCACCCTGGTTTCTTGGCCTCGCCACTAGCAACACTGGGCCAGAATGTTCTCTTCTGTGCGGAGCTGTCTGTGTGTTGGAGGTCATTTAGCGGCATCCGTGCCCTCTGCCCCTAGATGCGGCAGCTCACTGTCAGTGGTGCCAAACTGGCTATCTCCAGAGATGGGCAAGGTGGCCCGCACCTGCAGTGCCAGCACTGAGGAGGCTGAGGCAGGAAGTTGGGCTGCACAGTGAGATCCTGTCGCATTATAAAAACAGAAGGCTGTCTCCAAACGCAGTGATGTGCCTTGTGGGGCAGAATCCACACCACCAACGCCCTGGTCAGAAGCAGTGCTCCAGCCTGGTGCTAAAGCCCCCAACTGGTTGGCATGTTGGCCAGGAGGGGTTCTGAGGAGCAGATGCTGTCTCCCTCATGGGCATCGTCCCTCTCCAAGACACAAGTCCCCTTTCTGCTCTGGTTTCAGGTTATGATGGAAGAGATGGGTTCATTCCAAACAGATAGTACTGTACCTGCTTTGTGCTTAACAACAGCTTCTGCTATCTGTCCGTCTAGTTAGATAGCACATTATTTTCACTACAATTATTTTATTTCAGCAGGAAAGTCCTGGTCCTTCTCAGCCTTCCTCTGAGTGTCCCGGCCATAAATAAGCTGGCATTTAGCTGGTGCCCTGATTGATGCTGAATAGAGCCCCTTCCCTGCTCCACCGCGGTATTGCCTAGTGAGCCACGCCGAAAGCCTGTGCCTTGGCCCTGGGCCTCATCCATCTCTGCTTAAAATGCCTATTCTCGCTGCTTCTTGTGGGATGGATGCAGCTTCGTGGCCTCACCTACATGCATTTCACTGCTTTAATGTTCCCTTAAATGTAAAACATACAACCCTCCGTGAGGATCACCAAGCTTTAGCTGGAAATACCAGTTCACATCAAAGCCTGTCAGCTGGGTAGTTTGTGGCAGGTGGGATCTCAGACGTTCTTGACTGAGCAGTCACTGTCTTTAGAACCAATCCTTGGTTCCTGCTGCCCTGCAGGACCAACTTCGGTGCCTGGAGAGCTCCGTCCACACTGCTGCCTTCCAGGTCCTAGCTCTTACATCACAGCATGTTTTCAGGGTCCTTCTGCCTGCCTGTACTGCCCCAGACCCTGTGGCTCCAACCATTTTGAAAGAAACATGTCCTCTCCTGAGTCTCAAATATATGTTAAGTATTTGGAGAAAAAAGTAAAAAGCACTCAAATCTCATCATCTGGTGATAATCGCCTCCTAAGTACACCTCTGCTGAGGGGCCAAAGCTCCTTACCCAGCCCCACAGCGCGCCCTGCCCGGAGGCTCTGCAGCCTGCAGTCCCCGGAGTAAGGAGGCCTTCTCTTCAGACTCTCCTGTTAGGCCTTTTAGCTTCTCCCAGAAGCAACGATCCAACCCTCAACTTTGTGTTCCAGTGCATGGCCAGTGGACAGGCTAGAGAGCCGCACCCTCAGTGTCTGCCAGAGAGCACGGACTCGAGTTCAGTGTCACTCAAGTCTTAGCAAGACGTTAGTTGAATAAATCTCTCATATTTGTTTTCGGAGTTTTGCTTTATGTTGAAACCTAAGACACTGACAGCGGTATCTATTGTCAGCCTGTACTTGAGATAACGATTATGCTATGTAATCTTCTGCAGAACCCAGGGAGAAGTAGCCCTTGGTTTCACTTTTAGCATTGGCTGCTAGAAACTGTGAACCAAAATTGGAGCCTACGTAGCATACTAGACTATGCTGTGTGAATTCATGCTTTGTAGGTTAATATTGTTTTCATTTTTGTTGCTTTGTTCCTGACTCTACTTTCACATTTTCTTCATTTATACTTTGCTGGGTGGGGTAATCCCAGGACTTGGGAAGCTGAGGCAGGATGATCACTGAGAGTTCAAGGTCAGCCTAACTACAAAAACAAAAAAAAAAGATATCTTCATTTTTACTTTACTTTGGATTTTCTTGCTGTTTATAAATGAGTTGTGAGAATGACCTACCCTCCACAACCTATTGTGAGGTCCCAGATTCTGCCTCCTTTCGTGTGTTTAGAGCCACTACTACACTTTGGAGTTGTAGTACACAGAGCTTGTCACCCTGCTGTAACTGGAGAGAGGTCAGTAACATCTCTGTCGCTCCTGTTGTGCCATCAGGTTTGAGATGCTCGATGCTGCAAAGAACAAGGTGCGGGTGAAGATCAGCTACATAATGATCGCCCTGACGGTGGCGGGCTGTATCGTAATGGTTATTGAGGGCAAAAAGGTGAGAGTGGGCTTCCAGCATCCAGCAGTGGGCCAGGAAGCGGGCGGGGCCCCTCCTTACTGTCTGAGGGGGGAGCTACTTTCTGCACAAGTGTGATCGGATACAAAACAGGACATGGTAGGAGTAAACTGGAGCTACCGTGCCTTGGGTGGATAACAAAGACTAATTCTGGCACACTTTAGAAAGACTAGTTTTGTATAAAACAGGTTGTTTATCTGAGTTGTCATAAACAGCATGAAATAAGAACTAGGAAAGTGGCATTTTTTCAGGGGTTGCTAGGGATCAAACTCAGGGCCTTGCATTTGCTAGGCAGGCACTCTACCACTGAGCTAAGTCCCCCAACCCTCTGGGCACTCACATATTTAATAACCCTTTGCATGTTTGTGAAGCACCCCTCAGCAGTGTGTGTGTGTGTGTGTGTGTGTGTGTGTGTGCGCGCGCGCGCGCGCGTGTCCCTAGCCTCCACTTCAGCAAGGCTAGCACTCTACCACTCAGCTGCATGTCCAGCCCAAAACAGTTTTGGAGTTTGTTTTCTTCTCAGTACTGGGTTCGAACCCAGGCCCTTTACAGTGAGCTACATTCTCCAGTCCTTTTTAAAACTAAAGGTTTTTTTTTTTTTTTTTTTAGATAGGGTCTTACAAAGTCACCGAGTGCCCAGGCTGGGTTTAAACTTGCCTCAGCCTCCCAGAGTGCAGGGATTACAGGTGTGGGCCTCCATACTGAGCTCAGTAAAAAGCACCCAAATCCCATCATCTGGAGAGAATTGCCTCTTGTAGACTATTATAAAAAAAAGTTATTTTTTTATAATAACTTGGTCCTGGCCAACCCTTTTAAAAAAAATAACCATGTCTAATTCTGTCACAGTTTCCATATGAAAAGAGATATCTTGTAACTAATATCAAAGATGAAAAAGATTCTTCCACACATCCTTGTCCCCAGTGATTCCAAAGTAAAAGAAGTGAACTTTTGGTTCTTTGGAGTCACAGTTACATGAAGATACTGACCGTTTTAGGTTGACCTCGCAGGAATACAGAGGCCAGTGTGCTGCCCTGGGCAAAGTTCTGTTGAAAACACTGATTCGTTCATCTTCAGTGTTCCCTCTGGCCCCTCTCAGGCCCCTCGTGGTTGAAACCTTCAGAAGCATGTGGACTGAATCTACAGGTTTCTAGAATTCTGAGAAATCGGTATTGCTTTTTGTATTTGATTTTACACACACAGTTCACTCCAGTGGCAGGTCGTTCTCCTGGGATCTCTTCTAGCATGACCCAGTGTGCACACTGTGTGCTCAGGAGACTTCCTCTCAGTACTTTCATGGCATTCCCATTTCAAAACTTGGCAAATGCTACTGGAATGGAGAAATCTTTAACTCAAAACTATTTAGATGAGAGAAATTAGCCATTGTATATTTGTCCTATCATCTGCCTATTTCCATTCTCGCCTTTCCCTCATCTCTTTTCTTTCTTTTAAAGATAGGTTCTCACGTTGTAGGTACAGGCCTGTGCACTTTTACCTACTTCTTTACATGTGAGATAACACATACATAAGAAAATACCAGTTTAAGTGAGGGCTAGTTTCACTTATTTGGTCTGAAAATGCTGAAACCAGTCTGTATGTCAGCTTCATAAAAATTTAACAGTTCACATAAGGGAAGCAAGGAAAGAGGATGATTACCTTTCCTACTGCTGGTTGGTCTCAAAGGGTGGAGGTTTAGGATAAATATTACTGGAAGTCGTCAGTAGTAATATTTTGGTAGTCTGAGGTCCCCAAAGCTGAATGGTTTTGGAAAAGAGAAGGAAGGAGCTAGAAGGGTATGAAAGAAAGTATGCAAATGAGTTGGGGAAGGAGAACTAGTGGCAACAAAGAAAAGTGGAAGGAGAAAAATGGGATAGAAATAGACATGAGAAGGTATTTAATTATAAAAAAGAGACAAGAGGAGAAAGGGAAAGACAGAAGGGAACAGTTACAAGGGAAGGACAGAGGCTGGATTCAAAGCAAGGGGCCATGAAGGACAAGGCGGGGGAGGTGTGCTCGGATGGCAGCATCAGAGGACAAAGACACGTGGAGGCCAGCGGCATGGCAGCAGCCCACCCCTGCCCACACTGCCCTGTTAGCCTGCTGTCCTCAGGGCAAGGCAGGGACACCCTCCCCAGCCTGGTGTAATCACGTGTTCAAACATGTTTCACTTCAGGCTGCCAGAAGAAATGAGTCTTTAACAAGCTTGAACTTAGAAAAGAAAGCTCGTCTGAGAGAGGAAGCGGCTATGAAGGCCAAAACTGAGTAGCAAGTGTCCATCCTGGCTGCACTGAGAACATCCAGGAATAATGCAGCAACTGCCTATAGTATGATGATCCACTTCTAAATGTATGTCTTGCACAAGCTTATACCAGTTCCGTATTTCTGCTGTAGAGAAATAAATTTTCTTAACGAATGACTTGTCTGTTTTAATGGCTTTGATCAAGCAAAATGCAACCTCCCAGCTTTTGGAGGAAAATGAAAAATGAGACAACTTACTTCATTAGCACTTCTACAGACAATCTGATACTATATCTTTATTCCAAGCATTACCAAAGTGACATCTCTCCAGAAGCCAAAAGTTTCATTCCTTCTTGTGTAGTTTTTTTTTTTTGTTTGTTTTTGGTTTTTTGTACTGGGGATCGAATTCAAGGCTTTTGCACTGGGCTACATCCCCACCCGTTTTTGTTTTTGTTTTTTTTTTAATGTTTTATTTCAGTGTCTCTTTAATTCACCAAGTTGCTAGGCTGAGCTTGGATTTGCAGTCCTCCTGCCTGAGTCTCCCCCAGTCCTGGGACTGCACACAGGCGCCACCACAATCGAGAAGTCCAGCCGAACACACCGTCTAAGTGTGTCTTAGAGAGCCGCCTTCCCAAAGGCCATGGTGCCTGTTGGGGCGCCAGCTCCCAAGACAGCCCTGAGGAGCAGCCCAGCTGCACTCTTTGGGCAGCCAGCAAATGGAGGCTCCTAGGAAAGCAGTTTTGAAAATGTTCTGACAAGGTAACGCGAGTGGTCTGACCAACAGTTTGTGAGGGCTTAAAAATCTTGCCATCGTGGAGTTACTTGGGGCCAGCCGTCTCCTCGCTCCATGGCTTAGAGTTCCCGATTGGTCCCTTTCCTACTTTCGGAGAAACTACATTTCTCAATTACGAGAATCTTGTGCATTTTCTTATTAGTGTTAAAAAATAAGCATTTAAACCTAGCAAGTGTCTCATTTACAGTTTTGACTTTGGAATACCAACTCGTCTCATATGAGGTGTGGATGCTGGTTTATATAAACATTTCATTCACTTGCCCGTGCCTCCCTAGTGTCATGAGTACATCAGTATTACCTCACAGGTCATTCTCACCATCCCAACATGCTACTTTTCCTCAGTTAGATCAGAAAGTAATATATGAATGCTAACTTTAATAAAACACTCAGTAAAATGTAACACACTACCTGTAGCTTCAGAATCTGATGATGTTAACGATATCTTGTCTGTGTACTTTATTTTAGAATAAGTTGACCTTAGCTGCATTTAAGGAATCAAATTCTTTGATTTTTATAACTTGCAAATTTATTATCAAAAAGCATTGTTTCTCATACATTTTAGTTTTACTTGAACATTTTGGGACCCCCTAAACCAATGTTTTAAATGTGGATATTAATGTGGTACTTCTTTTAAAAGTAACCTTTCTTCATAGAACAATACAATTTTTAATTGTTGAAGAGCATTTAAAAGTGTTGTATCTTGTAGATTTATTGTAATAAAGATGTTTTATTAAACTAAAGCTCATTCACCAAGAATTTAAACAATAATTTCTCATTTTGTGTTATCTTCTATTCAGTAACATACAGTGACTACCACTTTATAAATTTCTTGACCAGAATTTCAGACCTGCCTCTAACTAACCCTACTTCTGGTACCCTCATATGCCAGTTGTACCCTACTCTTAATTCTAATGTACTCTTCAAAACTTAACCAAGTAAAACTGGGTGACCACTATTACAAGGTAATATTACATATAAAAGAAGCAAAAGTTTTGCTGTTGTTGCTTTCAGTTAAATTAGTATCAATTACTATTTAATGTCTAGATTTTTTTTTGGCATGATTATTATGTCTCCCTAGGTAAAAGAGGCAGAAACCATTTTCTTCTTCTTTTTTTTTTTTTGTAATTAAGTACTGGGATTGCAATTAAGTACCGTTGCTTTCATGCATGCTATGTAAGCACTCTTCCACTGAGCTGCTCTCTCAGCCCTTTTTAAATTTCATTTTGAGACAAGGTCTTGCTAAACTGCCCAGACTGGCCTTAAACTTGCAATCCTCCTGCCTCAACCTCTTGAGTAGCTGGGTGCCACTCTGCCCAGCTCCTACTTTATATTTTTTACCTTATACTTTCTATTAAGCTCTGCATGAATAAAGTTAACATGTGAGGCTAGGGTCCCTTTCTAATTCATATAAGAGTTTTGTAATCCATATAAAACTAAAATTTATCAGAAGCAAGCAAGGAACGAATGAAGTTGTGATATTGTCATTCATCAAGCATTTAAACCCCTTCTCTATGTAAAAACCAACAATGCAAAAATGGGTGAGCCATATTTATCCGCTCACACACAGCTCATTATCTACTGGAAACAAGGTCCATGAAACTATTACAACACAAACTGGTAAAATGCCAAGTGTGGTGGTGCATGCCTGTAATTCCAGCACTTGGGAGGCTGAGGCAGGAGGATTGCTGCAAGTTCCAGGCCAGCCTGAGCTACACAGCAAGACCCTGTCCCAAAAATCACCCCCATCCCCCACACTGGAGATTTAGCTCGGTAGAAAGAGCACTTGCCTAGCAAGTGCTAGGCCCTGAGTTCGATTTCCAGCACCCACCCAAAAAAAGAAGCCCCAAGTCCTACACTTGCTATTCCAACTCTCATTTTGTAAATATTGATTTTGAGCGTCAAAATCTTGCAGATGAAGCCAATTTTAAAGAAATACAAAATCATGCCAAAATTAAGTCATTCTTTCAAACATCCGTGTTTTTTGTTAATGCTTTTGGTGGTAGTCGTTTTTGTTCTGGAGATTGAACCCAGGACCTTCACACTGAGCTACATTCCCAACCACTCCTCCTCCCTGACCTTTTCAGATAGGGTCCCATTAAATGGCCCAGGCAGAGCTTAAACTTTTGATCCTTCTGCCTCGGCTTCCCAGAGTGCTGGGACTACAGGCATGTACCACCACACCTGGCTCAAACGGCTAAAGTTTTTGCCGACTTGGCTTTACCACTTGATTTCCAAAGGGTTTAGCAGTCACTTGTCCATAATTTAATTGTTCTGTCATTTTCTAATGCTGCAGACGCAATGATGTTTTCTGTAGGATGACAAGCTGCTGAGATCACAACATCTGTATGACCCTGTAATTTCTGCACAATCTCTTTAGTCTGAAGGTTCCAGATGTAAACCAGGTTATCCTCCGAACCAGACACAATCCACTTTCCACCAGTAATGGAAAAATTGGCAAATATGCAATATTTCTCATTCTTATGCCCAGTGTATGTCTTCAAGCATCTGCCTCTGCTGTAATCCCACAATTTAAGAGTACTGTCCAAAGTAGAAGTGATAATATATTTACCGTTTGGAGAAAACTTTACAAAAGAGACAGGAAGATTGTCATCAACAGCAAGTGTCTTTAAACACTGTCCTGAGGCAGCATCCCAGATTCTACAGAGACCATCATAGCTACCTGACACTATCAAGGACCCCGTATTATTAAAATGAACAGCAGAAACTGGGTCAGAATGAGCCGACAAAGTCTTGAGGCACTTTCCTGTTTTCACTTCCCATATTTTCACACTCTCATCAAAAGATCCTGAAACGATTAGGCTGGATGTGGGATTGAAATTACAACAAAAGACATAATCACTGTGGCCCTTTAGTGTTTTCAAACATTTTCCAGATCTCACATCCCACATCTTCAGGGTTTTATCATCTGAGGCGGAAACAAGACAACTAGAATCTGATGACCAGGCAACATCTGATATTTCCAGATTATGACCATATAGCGTTTTCTCGTATTTCCCATCATATGCTCCCCAAATTATAATTACTTTATCAGCAGAAGAACTTGCTAGCCATTCCCCGTCAGGACTAAACTTAACTGATGATACTGCCGCTGTGTGCCCCACTAGAGTAAGTTTGAGGGCATAGTTAGGTTTTTCAGGCGCCTCCTGGCGCCGACTGGCTGATGAGAAGGCGGCTCCTGGCTCCTCTGCTGCCATGAGGCCAAAGCTCCAACACAGTCGGTGGATGAGACGCGCTGCCCGGACCCACGCGAGGGCTAAGCATCAGATTTTTAAAAACACGGTTTTGAATTACTGTACTACAATTTCTGGATCGTCGTGACCTGAATCAGCAACACGGTTTGGACTCTTCAGTTTTCCCTGTTTGGCGAGATACTTGCACGCTGTAGTTTCGAAAAGGTCCCGTGGCTGTCGGCGAGTAATACAGCAGGGCATCCGCGGGGGCCCGGGGGGCCTCCACGCAAAGTACTTTCACGCCCCTGTCTCCAGCTCCCAAATGTTGAGACTAGGTAGTTGAGGATGCAGTTGAAATCTGCAGGCAGATTTGAGAGGTTAGAAGAGGACGTCCGGAGTCACCAGAATGATACGTCTGGCCCGCAAACTTTCCTCCCTAAAACTACCAGGACACAGTGTGCGCTACCAAGCAGGAAGAGCAGCCGAGCGCAGGCGCAAAGGGAGCGCCAATAGGAGACGCCTACCTGCGCCTGCGCAAAAGGGCACCGGGAGGGTTCGCATCCGCTCCTCTAGGTACCGGCCCTGCGAGCGCAAGTGCCTTTTGCACAAAGTGGGAAAGCGGAAGCGAATTTACCTTGCACCTGACAGGCTAGTGTGGTAAGCTGCGGATTTTATTTCCAAGAACAAACTATTTTTTTCTTTTAATTCACTGGAATTTGCTGATACCTTTAGCCATAGACCTAAGTCCACCCTTGGCACTTAACTGCCCAAACAGCGAATATTTCAGAAGCCCGCCAAAGCCGGTGAGCCTGCCCCAGCTCCTGCTCTGCGAGTGGCTTTGTCCGCTCCCTTCCATTTCTTGTGGTGTTAATCGCGGTGGCCTTTGTGCCTACTTGGTCGCTGAAGGAGGGAGAGTGCAGCAGAATTTAAACCCAGATTCTAAAACCTTTTAAAAGTTTTTCCTGAAAACGTTTAGAAAAGGCTAAAGAATGTGTGTGTTAGAGGTCTTGAAGGGCCAGTTGAATACTGTTACCAGAAGGCGAAGAAACGTTTGTTTTTGCGCTTATGGTTTAAACTTCGTAAAACGTAAAGAAGTTCCTGCCCCCTTAAATGTGCATGAGGTTACCCTTAATTAGGCTTTATTCTAGAACAGAGTTTTACGAAATGGTAGTGTTTGTAGAAGTAGGTAAACTCTACGCTATTCAGATGAAAGCTACTTGCCAACAAGGCTTACCAGAAACCTGGAAACCTGAATCATCCTCAAGTGGTAGAGCGCTTGCCTGAACCATCCTTGTGCTCGAGTACAGTACCCGAGGAGAGGTAGAAGGGTTCTGTATAAAAAAGGCTTTCCTGGTAGCCAAGCTAAAGTCAGAAGGCAAGTACCTTTCTCGGCAAAGAAGTAAAAGGCTTTTTTTTTTTTAAAGCTCAATATGTATATTAACTCACCATTAATAAATCAATAGTAAAAACCTCATTACTTAGTCTGTGACTCTAACTTGAAATTTGGACAGAATTACACAAATGCTTTATTTAGTCTTACTAGCTAGTGCAAACGGTATATACACAAGAACACGTCAGGAGTGGGAACAGTACAGTACCTTTGAAACTGTTAGAACACCTGTACTTCAGAAGTTACGATGGCTCTTAGCCTATTTACTAAGGCACGATCTCCATGGAACTCACTCCCCTGTGTAATATTTCTGAAACTTCTTCCTTCAGCGTATCTTAAAGTTCAATTCTGACTAAACCCTTTGCCTCTTCCCATTCATTTCCTCCTCTCAGCGTGCATTAGTCTAAATTCTGCATCAGCTGAAACTTTCCATTTTTATTGACTCATTAAAACCACCGTAGGGAACAAAACTTAGACCTTTTTCAAAGACTTTAAGCAAATCTGCTTTTCCAGTGATTGTACATTAGGAAACTACGTGACACCGCATGCCATAAGGTGAACATGACCTGAGGACTAGGATGAGGTCTTGGTACTAGAGTGTGTTCATTTTGGACGTCGCAAATGAGGGAGCGGGGACACAGAACTAAGAATCTTGTGGGCAGGAATAACCAGACTTTTTCTCCAGATTTCCCCAAGATTTGATGGAGTCCGAATAAGTGGACTTTGGGTACTCGATGTGTGGGTAATTTTGTTTACAAACAGCATTAGGAACTCGTGTAAAGGCTATGAATATGACGGTCTTGTTTATTCATTAGTCATGTTCTCATATTAACAAGTAGTCTTTTTGAATTGGGACTAACATGTTCATAGTCTTATTCCTTGAGAAGGGCAGAAGTGGTGGAGTGGCGGGGAGGATTGGGATTGGCAGTTGGAGCGTGTGGGAACAGAGTACCGGTACCGGTAAATCCAAAGCAGCAGAAGCAACAGGTAGGTATTTTGGGTTCCCAAGCAAAATTTCTTCGATGCTTACCTCCTTTTTAACAATACCTGTTTTTACCACCCTTAACTTTCACCAGATAGGTGACTTAGAAGGTTTGCTCCTTTTAGAAATTAACGAGGTTTCTTTAAATTTCCCCTAAGTTTTAAAAGTCAAAGGTTTTCCAATTGACAAGATTTCCTTTGTCCTTCAGTGAAGTTTTTGCAGTTTTCTAAACAGAAATGTTGCCACAAATGGGCAGATTTCTTTTAATTAAAAAAATATGTATGTGTGTGCCAGACCTAACCATGGCCCAGGATTTCTCTACTACCTTTAAAGCAAGTTTCTGTCCCTTGCAGTGCTGTGGCTGCAACCTGGGGCCTCCATAATGCTGCAGTGAACTGTCTCCCAGCTCAACTACCAAATCCAGCCCTCAAAGTCAAGCAGTGACAAGTAACAGTTATGTACATACCCAGGTACTTCAGCCCTCTAGCAAATGTGTGAAAATGTATGGTTAGGCTGAATATGGGGTGGCAAACCAGAACATTTTTAAAAGTCAAAGGGGAAACTTAGTAGCAGATGTTAGTTGATCCACAAATTTAAACTGGAACTGTCCCCAGCAATCAGTAGTCACTTCCCAAGAGCACTCTCCTCAGAATAACTTAAATCTTAGAAAATTCTGTACTTGGTAGTTTGCCTACCCCAGCTTGCCTGGCCTGTCTCAAATCCAGTATTCCTTTCTCCCCACCACTAGTGGTCTTTGAGATTCCATTTTCTCCATTCTGTTACTTTCTTTTAATGCTATGCCTACATGGTAGATAAGGCAGCAATCCTTATTAAAGGACTGGACTCCTTTAGTTTCTGGACTCCACTAGTTTCTTCAGGTTATGTGGATATGAATAAAAAAATATAAAGTAATTTTACTTTTTGCAAAAATATTAATGATCACATCAATGACCACATACTCATATGAAATTAAGAAAACAGTGACTTTGAAATACAAGGAAAAAATTGTCTAAGCTGTCTTCATTTGTAAACCCAGCAATTTTGTACTATAGATGAAACAACACTGTGTGCAGAAACTAAGGCTGTATTTTGCTTAACAGTGTTCTCAGAAAAAAAATACCAGGTCAGTGGCATCTCCAAAAAGTGACTCCAAAAAAAGTTATGGAATGAAGAAATATACAATCTTTTTTTCTTCCATCACTTAAATTGGAATGGCTAGTGTTATCATGCAACACATACAGTATGTAAAAATGAAAAACCCATTTATACCCAGAGGCATCCACTAGCTTCTACATGTTAGATATATCTGATAAAAACTTTTAAATAAAAGTTAAAACTTCAAAATATGCCACAATGTATTGATTGGATACTTGGGGTATATATTAAACATATGGGGTTAATTATATATTAGTGTGAATATACTCATTAATTTTTCTAAGAAACTTTTTAAGTAACAGCCCTCTGCTGTGACAATGTTTGCTTTTGTAAACTTCAGATCATGTCTCCTGAAAGGTAACGACATAAAATACTCAATTGTTAAGATGCTTGCTTTAATAGTTGTTAATCATAGTGTCAAACAACATGAAGGAATTCCTTTGTTTTCTAATCACTTACCCTTTATTAATCATATAGAAGCAGATTCCTTCATTCTTTTAGTTTCTATATATTGCCGCTTATGTGTAAGGCACTCATTCGTGGCCTGACAGACTGCATTTGGTTCTTTGTTATTTGGGGGTTTGTTTTGGTGCTGAGGATTGAACTCAGGGCCTTGTGCTTGCAGGGCAAGCGCTCTACCACTGAGCTAAATCCCGAGATTGCATTTGAATACAAAGAATCCTTAGAGCCATTCCAAATGAAAAGTGTCAGAACACTTTGAGAAAGGACGTGGAGTGGTCAAATGACTTGAAGTAGAAGCACTCAGCAACAAATACAATGAAGGGAACTGTCTGCGGGATGATACTCCTTTAGGAAGTGCGTAGGTTTAATCCATGGATTATTTCTAAGGCAGTAGTTCTTCATTCTGAAGCCTTTTCTGTCAACACGTTTTATATTTGCATGAATTTAGCTGCCTTACTAAAATCACTTACACATTTTTAACCTCTTGTCGCAGTTATCTGATTATATAAATTTTAGTGCCACAGAAGGGGAAAGGTGTTCAGGCTGAGGGACTACACACTAGCCTGTGTAAACTAAAAGCAACTTACAACTAATGGAGTCATTTTAAAAGTGGTAGTGTGGAGGAAATCAGGAAGAACAGCCCCAACTAAAGGAACCCAAGACTGTTCAAGGTCTAGTTTTGGAGTTTGTGGCACAGAATTGCCACATAACCACTGCTTTCTTAAAGCTGAATTGCAGGGATTCTCCCCCGCCCTTGGACTGGCTAGTATTGTGACCCTGGAACAAGTAACTTCTACATTTGGATTTTGCCACCTGTAATATAGTGGTAATTATCCACATCAAAAAAGTTGGAAAGCCCTTAAACACCTTCTTGGCACCCAACAAATGCTCAAATAAACACAAGGTGCCTTTATTTAACCGGTAGGGAAACACTCGAGACTTGTCTATCCTTAGCTAAAAACAGACTGGAACTTCATCTGCCCTTCTTTCGTATCCCAAGCATACAGGTGCATTTTATGTTCAAAAGCAACCTGATTCTCGCTATACATATGCGTATCTATGTATGGCCTATTACTTCTGATGCCTAGATACTTCTTTTTTTTTTTAGATACCACTTCTTATAACCTATCCTTTTCTTGACAATAAAGCATGTTATAGAATAGTCTTTTTTATTATAGCTATCATGTCACATCTAGCCTTCAAATATTAACATTTTTTAAAAATTAACTTTTGATGATAGGAAAAGGTAGCATAAAGTATTTCCCAGTGTGACAGATGTGTATTTAATCTGTTTACCCAACAACAGAAAGAAACGTGCCTATTAATTTAGGGTGTCAAAATCTTTAGATTTCAGACTTCTGTTCATAGGCATACCTAGCTCTGCAAAAGAGCCAATTCTGGAAGGTAGGAGGTAGCATACAGCCTGCAAACTGAAGGCAACCACACCCCTTTCTAAAAGTGGCACCCTTTTCTTTACTGAAGATCATTCTTAGACATCGATTTCTTATTTACATAAAAACTCCAACCCCTAGCAGGTCTGTTAATTTTTCACAAAATAAACCAGCAAGAAAACTCCCTTGACCCAAAGAAAACCTTTTTATAATGCATCCCCGAGTGGGGGATCAAATAGCTGAAATGTTTATTTAGCACTAAAGAAATAAATTCAGAGTCACCTGTTTAAGTAGCCATTTACAATAAAGGACTTAGTTGACAGTCTAGTTGATAAAATATACTCACATTTTTTTTCCTTAGGTAAAATCAGCAGCAACCAGTAATAATTCAGATTTATTATGGGACAACTGCTTTTTTTTTTTTTTTCCTGTGACAATAAGGCTGAAAATACCCCAGAGTCCAATCAGCTTTATCTGATATATGGAAGAAACAATGCTAGGACAAGAGTTTCCAAAAGCAGTACTACTGACAAAGGGTTTTGACAAGAACATAAAGTGTTCTACAGAGAACTCTGTCCCGTAAATCTCTTTTCTTCATATCCACCATCTTTAATCTTCCCTGGTATTTCTCCATCCAGCCATATCTACTTGCTGGTCCTTCAGACACCAGATGCCTTTACACCCCAAATTCTTTGAATGTTTTTTCCCCCACCAAAGTTCTCATTACAAAGATGTATTCTGAAATTTTGAAGAAAGGAAACAAAAGGAAAAACAAAGCTATAGTCCCCCAATAAATAGATGAAACCGTAAGTTTTCTGGTGTTGAAATTAACATGTTTTTGTATGAGCAAACACCTTGTGACAAAAGCATTCACTAAATTGAGAAATTATTAGCAGAGAACTAAAAACAGAATTTGTAGTTCCCCCTTAAAATGCCACTTCTACAAAAGACTGCTTTACCAGTACCAAGTTCCAGCACATATGAATTATGCTGGGATCTAACTTTAATCAATTCCAATTTTTATGACTTAAAAAAATCATTTTATTATAAACACAAAAAATTCAGTTCAGATCTTAAGGTTCATGAACTTCTAAGACCTGGAGCAAGATAAATTCTTCTGTTTTAGACAAAATAGGTCACATTATTTAAGTGGACTTTCTTCAATTCATTGAGATACCTTCATTGCCAGTAAAAATTCCCACTATATGCTACTCTTACTAATGTGGGGAGAAAACTTTGTGTGCTTTAGTTTTATCCATTCAAACTGATTTATAAAATGAAAAGAATGTATGTAATAGGTACATAATTTAAAACATTCTATAGAAATGACGTTACCAGTAATTTACAATTTAAAAAAAATTCAGCCACAAAAAAAGTCAAAGCTAAAAACAAGATCTTTACTATGAATCAGTGCTCTATTACCCTTCTGAAAGAAGTTATAGTTTAATGTGATGTAAAGGCAACATTGAAAGTTCTTTAAATTAACCACCTAATTTATCCCTAAAATTACAAAGAATCAAAGTCTTTTACAGGTCAAGTGCAGTAAACTAAAATGTTCTCTCAGCACAAAGCAGCACTAGAAAAAGTAACAGCATGGATTGGAGTTGACAAGTTCTGCAGTGGCTGCTCCATCAGTAACAAGAAACACCAGACGGTATCCAACCCAGAGCACAGACACAACTACAGACTAGAGGCGAAGGATGCGCCACACTCTTGGCTGATAAATGTCCTTTGTCTTTGAATCTTTCTAGTTTGAATGAAGTGGATTTTTTTAGAAGTTTAAATCAGGTCACATAAGTTGGCTGCGTAAATATCATGATGAGGTATGAAAGCTCTGAACATCCCTTACATTCACAGCAGGGTTTACCAGAGACGAGTAATAGCTTGTCAGGGGCAACTTCCAGATAGTTTTTACACTTTGGGATTATAATGAATTCTAGAAGACTGTAAGTTCTAATGAGGTTTAAAAGGGTTTGCTCTGACACATAAGTGAGCAACTTTCCCTTCGGAATTCACTTTCAACAGAACATCAAAAAAATCTTCTCTGACAGTGTATCCCAACATTGAATCACGATGGCCAACGAGCACCGAGAAGTCGTATTAACTCATTTGCAGTTCTCTTGGCAATTAAGCTTATTGTTTCATTCCAGTCCAAGCACAAATGTGGATCAGTGAACAGAGTACTGGAAGCGCCATTTGCAGGTGCAGATTGCAGTCATCATTAAATGAGCCAGAAGGTGGACACTGGTTTTATTGGGGGTGGGGTGGGGTACTAGCAGATGAAATAAGATGATGAGGGAACAATGAGGTTATTAGAAAAAGATCACTGCCCTTATCTGGGGTAAGCAGGTCATGTTGAGTTTTTTTTTTTTTTTAAGATAAAGATGCTACATTACAGGGATCAAATATGTAGCACAAATATATTAGACTCGAGTTGCAACTAAGAGGAAAAAAACCCACTAAGTACCCTTTAAGTGTTATCTGCCAGTCACAGAGGGGGAAAGCACCTAGGGTAAACTCCAATTTACTGAGGATCTCGATCAGGACCACAAAGCCTGAAACTTTTTTATACTGCAGAAACACAGCCTCTAGTCACACTGGTTGAGTCTGGGGAAACTGGAGGGTTTGTTTTTTCCTTGCTTTTAAAAACTGAGTTACAGGATATGTGTTTTGATTACTAAAGCCTCTAAATCTTCATACCAGCATTGGAACTGAACCACTTCCAAATCCTAAGACACGTTAAGACCAAAGAGAAGCAAAAGCCATACGCACTAATATGTGCTCCTCTCCTTTCTGCTTTATGGGATCTGCAAACCAGTATTACATTTAAGAGTCAAAGTGTTAATTCTTCAGCATTCCTGACAACTAGAAAGCACATTCACTGAAGGCTGAAGGTGAGGGAGTGGATGGTTTAACTTTAATATCTGAAGAATGGTGCCAATACAGAAAAGAAAACCATCCAATCTCAGCAAGGATTAATGCAAATTTGGCTAGAAAAAGCCACCAGGTAATCCAAGGGTTCACTGTGGAAGAACTCATGAAAGTACTCTGAAGTCTGCACAACAGGTCTAAACATCTCCCTTGTTGCAAGTAGTTATGTGAAATTCAAGATGAAGGTTTAGTTTTATCTTGTAATGTCAGTATTTTTTTTCCCCACTTTAAAGGGAATGAGGAGGAGTCCTCTTTTTCCCCCATAAAAAAGGGAACCACATTAGTATGTGTATATTCCCATGACTCTAACATAAGTGCGGATCTCCAAAGCCTAGGGATTTTTCCGTCAGAGTGGGCCGTTCTGGTTACCCTTTTATTACAAGGGTATTCCACCACAGAGAGCCAGAGGTTTTCCAGATGTGTGTAAGAGAGCAGGTGCGCAAGGCAAGCAAATGAGCGCAAACAGTATTATGGAAAACATTTGAGAAGTTAGCTCCATGAGGACTGTGGGCTCCACAAGAGAACTCGACTGGGTAGCCTGGTCTGACACAGGAACACGAAAGTAGAGTATTGCTTCAAAGCTGGAAACCTTCCATTGGAGCCTCACACTGTTGGAAGATGTACTGCTGCTGGCTAAGGTCAACCTGGGGAGCAATGCTGCTGTCTTCATCTTCGGTGCCAAAATAATGCTCAATAAGATCAAAGGCCTTCTGGTAGATCTCCTGGTTTTCATGACTCTGTAGGAACTCAATTTTATCCAGGCCTAGAATGAAGAATAAAGGAAAATCTTTATTGGACAGTCTCCTAAGTCCCCTTCTTTGATGTAAACAAAGCTTCTCTATTTATAATAGTATAAAAATGACTCCTAGGATTGTATCTGAAAATAAGTACAGTGGCACCTCAGTTCATGAACTTAATTCGTTCCACGAGTTGGGAAAAGATGGCCACGTTCGTGTTCATGCAGGGAAGATGGCAGTGATCGTGTTCACAACCCAATGCAGAGTTCCCAAACAAAAACAAAATTTTGCCAAATGCCTCTGTTTGCAAATCAAACTGTTCGCAAACAAAAGTGTCTCTGAACCATGCTACCACTGTATTATAAAGTGACATTTTAAATACCTATGAAAGAACATCCAGTCCACAGAAGCAGTAATTTCCACAACAGCTCCCACATCATCCACTGTCTAGAATGTTTTACTGGACTCTATCTATGGCCTAGTTAAATCTTGGCCATAAGCTTCTTCAGTCAGAGCCTCTTACCATACGCTTCTTCAATCAAAGCACAGTAAGGGTTAATGCCAGTGCCATTCCTTTTGGCTTCTTGTTCGCCAAGCCTCAGGATATTTTCCAAGCCATTTAAGGCAACCTGTACAATCTTAGAGTCCATGACAGTGAGAAGATCACAGAGTGGCTTGATACAACCCAGCTCTACTAGGTACCTAAATTAATACAAAGAACAAGTTAGTCAAATGAAATTTTTAATTATGTAAAACTTTTATGTAACTGGTAAAGTCATCCTTAAGTTCACCAGAGAGAAAAATAGGTACCCAGTCAACTATAAAACTACACCTTATTACAAAGAGCTACAAAAAATTAATGAAAACCAATTCTCGAAGAACATCTCCATTCTTTTTTCCCTTCACAATTTTTTGACTGCAAAAATATGAGAATTCTTTCCTATTGTGAGTATCAACAATTCCTGTACTTTGGCTAGATTAACAGCATTTTTGTTTTGACAGGAAGTCACAGTTCTAAAAGGTCTCCGAAAAGCCAGCACAAGCCCAAGAAGCCAAATCTTTCAAATGTGATTAGAATTTTACTAAAATAAGTTGTGAGATGCCTATGGGAAGAATAAGACAAATGTAAGGAAGATTCTAGAGCTAGTATTTTTCTTTTAATTCAGATTGAATTTAACATGCAATCAAGATTTATTATAATCAAAACAAGACACAAGATACAACATCATACTTAGCAGATATTCATGTCATTTTGTATTACTTGGTTTCTTAAGTTGTGAACAGAAAGACAGAGATAATCCAGGTGCAGTCTATGGGTGTGAATAATGTTTCAGAAATTTTTTTGTTTCAGAAATTATTAAACTAGTGTTAGCTCTTTCCATACTGCTTTTTATTTAACATGTTCACAACAGGGCTGTGCACGCATGACTGTCCCATGGGGTGGGGTATACCAGCCAAGGGGGCTTTCCCATGCTGCCTAATGGGGCAGTCATGCAAGTACCATCAGTGATTCAAGCTGGCAGTTTAAAAAGAAAAAAAAAAAAAAAAAGACTCTCTAGGGATTGGGGATTTATTTAGCTTAGAGGTAGAGCACTTGCCTAGCAAGCACACGGCCCTGAGTTCAAGCCCCAGCACCAACAACCCCCACACCCCAAAGAAAAAGAATCTCTAGCCATATATATAAAGAAGGTGATCACTACTGATCCCATGGACATTAAAAGGAGAATATTACAAACAACTCTATGTCCATAAATTTGTTAACTGTGATGGTGAAATGGACCAATTTCTTGAAAGACACAAACTGTCAGAACTCACAGAGGAGAAATGAGTAATTTGAACAAACCTGTAGGTATAAAAGAAGTTGCATCAGTAATTAACCTTCCAAAACAGAAAGTACTAGTATGAGATAGTTCACTGGTGAATTCAACAAAACATTTAAGGACAAACTGATACTAGTATTCTACAGTCTCATTCAGAAATCAGAGGCAGGGGAACACTGAACTCATTTTATGATGCCAGCATTTCCTTAGTACCAAAATTACGCATTACAAGAAAGGAAAATTACAGATCACTATCTCCCAAGAACACAGATGCAAAAATCCTCAACAAAATATTACTAAGTCACATCCCATATTGTGTAAAAAGAATTCTATATTAAGTGGGGTTTATTCTGGCTATGCAAGACTGACCCAATATTTTAAAAAAGTAACTATCACATCAACATATCATCACTTCAACAGATGCCAATAAGCATCCAACAAAATCCAACACCCTTTCATGATTTAAAAAAGAAAAGCTGGATATGGTGGTGCACACACCCGTGATCCCAGTGCTCTAGGAGCTGAGAGGATGACATGTTCCAGCCCAGTCTGGGCAACACAGCAAAAGCCTGTCTCAAAATGAAAATGTTTTAAAAAGGGCAGGGAAATAGCTCAGTGCAAAACCCATGAACTTAATCCCCATTACAACAAACAAAAAACTCAACAAACTAAGAATAGAGAGAGCTCTGCTATTCTGATAAGAATTTTAACAAAAACATACAGCCAATATCCTTATGAGGACACTGGTAACAAGGGAAGGATGTACCTTCTCATCACTCCTACACAGCACTACACTGAAAGGCCTAGCTAATACAATAAAGAAAAAGAGGAAATAAAACCTTGTATGTTTTGTTTTGTTTTGTTTGTACAAGAGACTGATCCCAGGGCCTTTATTCACTGAGCTACATCTTCTTCAGCCCTTTTTTGAAATTTTGAAACAAGGGCTTGCTAAGTCACTAAAATGCCCAGCCTAGGCTTGAACTTGCAATTCTGCCGCCTCAAATTCTCAGAGTGCTGAGATTATGGGGATACGCCACCAGGCCTGGCTAAAACTTTGCTTTCAGATGATATCATCTATACAGAAAGATCTCTAAAGGCTGGACTAATAAGCAATTATAGCAGGATTTTTCTGATACAAGGTTAATACACAAAATTCAATTGCTTTGCTATATGTAATAAACTGGAATTTGGAATTAAAAATTAGTTATTAGGGGCTGGGGATTTGGCTCAGTGGTTAGAGTGCTTGCCTTCCAAGCACAAGGCCAAGAGTTCGAGCCCCAGTACCAAAAAAAAAAAAAAAAAAAAAAAATTAGTTATTAGTTATTTTACGGTGGCATTAAAAAAGTATGACTAACAAAATAGGTACAGAATCTATGTAAGAAAAACTTGCCACAGACTGGAAGAAAATACGTATCTGGTAAGAGACTGACAGCCAAAATACACAAACAACTCTTAAAATTCAACAATAACAAAGTCGATTTCAAGATAGTCAAAGATCTTAACACCTCACAAAGGAAGATACACACAGGGCAAATGTAGTTATAAAACAATGCTCTACACCATTAACTTGTGAAATTAGGGAACTAACAAGATAGCAAGATGCCACTGCACAACTATTAGGAATGACCGAAACCCACAGGCAGAAGATGTCAAATGCTGGCAAGCATGCGTGCAGTAGGACACTCACTGCTAGGGATGCCCAAGGAGACTACCACTTTGGAAGATCAGGCTGGGGAATTTAGCTCAGTGGTTAGAGTGCTCGCCTTGGAAGATCAACTGGCAGCTTTTATTTTTGTTTGTTTTTTTTTTTTGAGTCCTAGGGCTCGAACTCAGTACCTAGCAAGCACTCTAGTACTGAGCTAAATCCCCAACTCTGGGCAACTTCTTTTTTGGGGGGGGGGGCAACTTCTTAATACATGTCTTTATCAGTGATAAAAATCAGAATACTCTATAATTTGGACTTTTTTTTTTTTTTTTTGGTACTGGGGAATCGAACTCAGGTTCTTGGGCTTGCAAAGCAAGCACTTTAACCAGTGAGCTAAATCTCCAGCCCCTAGACTATTATTTTTCTAATTATCTTTCAAGTTACTTTTTCACCTGGGTAAGAAGGAACTGCTAGAAGATTGGGAATTTATTATGAGAATGATGAATTTTACAAAAGGAATGTAACAATTCTCTAACAAAATATACCTGAATATTTTAAATTTTAAAAGATTTTAAAAAGTGCTTCTTGGTCTTTTGACTAAGATCAAGTGTAAAAGATTTTAAAAAGGAATGTAGGGCTGGGGATTTAACTCAGTGGTTAGAGTGCTTGCCTTGCAAGCAAAAGGCCCTGAGTTCAATCCCCGGCACCAAAAAAAAAAGGAAAGCAGCAATTCTCTTCTCTAATAGAACAAAATATATTTGAGTATTTTCAGATGAAAGACAGTGGTATTTTAGAAGTATTTTAAAAGTAGTACGTATGTTTGGCTGGGCATGGGGGTAGCACTCGGGAGGCAGAGGCAAGAGGACTGCTGCAAGTTCAACGCCAGCCTGGACTACACAGTAAGTTCAAGGCTTGCCTGAGCTACACAGTGAGACCCTTGTCCCAAAAACAAACAAAAAGTGTGCATGTTTAGTTATTTCAATTAGGCAAACATATCTTAGCTGAGGATGGAGGTGTATGCCTATAATCCTAGCTAGTTGGGAGGCTGAGGTGGGAGGAGTTCAAGTTTGAGGTCATCCTGGACAGCTTAGCAAAACCTTATCTCAACAACAACAAAAAGGAATAAAGAAAACATATCTTGCCTAGCATGCACAAGTCCTTGGGTTCATCCCAGTGAAAGCAAGGTGGGATGAG
The DNA here is from genome assembly GCA_004026905.1 of Hystrix cristata. Lineage (NCBI taxonomy): Eukaryota > Metazoa > Chordata > Mammalia > Rodentia > Hystricidae > Hystrix > Hystrix cristata. The sequence continues at coordinate 38,323 of PVJO010005779.1, read as the reverse complement.
AGGAGGAGAGAGGTGTGCACAGGCGGGGAGAGACAGACAGACAACTGGTATTAAAAAGCAATCAATAATTACAACTCTGAATGAGTATGAAGTTTATTAAAAAAAAATCTTGTATCACTTCATGTTATTACCATCTGCAATAGGCCTCTTAAAAATCACAGTACCCTAGAACCATAATCTTAAGAGAGTTTGAAAAACTTCAAAGAAAATATGCTTCTGAAGACCACTTTGATGTCTTCCTTGAGTAACTTGACCATGAAAAACTTTCCCAAAATAGCTACTGCATATATTAATCTGTACATACATCTGGTCAGTTGTTAGTACTATGTTTATTTTCTAATTCCAAACAGACTAGTAAGAATTTGCTGAATGCCTCAATCTGACCCACAAAGCAACAATACAAGAGCTATGTTTGTCACATGTTATATATGAAGAAGAGGTGAATGATTTTACTTTTTGGAACCATTTTCTCTTAATCTGGTTTCCCAATTAAAAGAGGCTGAGCATCTAGATTTCATTTTTCTCTTCATCATTACTTTTTTTTTTCCCCCTATTTACAATACTGGATATCAAGCCAGGCTTGGTGGCAGACACTTGTAATCCTAACACTCAAGAGGCTGAAGCAGGAGGATCACTGCCAAGTGTTTTTTTTTTGGTGCCAGGGATTGAACTCAGGGCCTTGAGTTTACTAGGCAAGAACTCTAACCACTGAGCTAAATCCCCAGCCCCAATCACTGCCAAGTTTGAGCCCAGCCTGGCTATATAGTAAGCTCAAGACCAGCCTGAACTACACAGTGAGCACTGTCTCAAAAAGAAAAAACAAAAACAAAAAACCCAAAAAACAAAACAAACTGGCTGTCAAGAATTCAGCATTTAATTGTATGATGCTCCTCTGAGGAACAGATTCTCTCTTAGTCCATATTTAATGCCTTCTCCTCCCGTTAATATTTACACTGCTACCAATAAAACTATTTATGTCAAGTAGCTACTATAAATCTCTTCCTTTCCTGAAGACCGCAGTACTTGAGAAGAAACGTGCTTCTACTGAATTTGGCACTTTACTCCAAAGCACTTCTCTTCCAAGCATGGGTCAACTCTAGTACTAAGACATCTAAACTAGAAAAAGCAAGGGCCGAAGTTCTACAGGTAACCTTCTATACTATCTAAGATGTTTCTGACCAAACAGCTCCAAAGTAGGCTGAAGCTTCCCACTAAGTATTTCTATTGTATGAAATCTCAGTCATTACTTTCAGTAAAAAGAAATGACAGGTGTAAGAAGTTAAACATACATGAGTCTAATTATGACACTGAGGACGATCTTCCAAACAGCCAGAATTAAGCATTCTTATTTAATTAAAATCATCTCTCCCCTTACTCCTCAAATATAGTTAATTTTTCATTCTAGGAAGTACTGATGAAGGAGGGTTGTAAACACAGTAAGAATTTTTCCTTTAATTTACAAGATGCTGGGGTTGGGGATTTAGGTCAAGTGGCAGAGCACTTGCCTATCAAGCGCAAGGCCCTGAGTTCGATCCCCAGAAGCCCACCTCCCTAAAAAAATTTACAAGATGCTACCTGATGAGCACTTACTTGATCTGTTCAGCTGATCCTCCAGAAGTTGCATTTGTGATGGCCCAAGCAGCTTCTTTCCTTGTTCGAAACTCAGCAGTTTGTAATATACTAATGAGGGCTGGGAAAATGTTAGCATCTATCACAGTCTGAAATTAAAGAAAAATTGAAATGGAAAAAAATTTAAAGAAGGAAATCACAAGACTAGTAAAAATTATTCCTAATATTATATCCTGGTTGCTCTTGATTTTGTCAAGCTGACTGGCTTAGCAGCCACTCATGGGACTGGTGGCACACACTTCTGAGTCTGTCAGGGTGGGTTATGGAGGCGTGACCCTGGCATCCATATCTGACCCTTCTCTCTATTGATGTTTTCACGTGCCCTGCATCCCAGACACTGTGAACTGACCAGTTTTGCTCTGCCACATCTACTAGCCACGATTTTGCTACCTTGGAGCCAGAAACACTTATTTATAAGTGTTTATAAATAAATTGGGAGACAAATTAAACCACTCTTCCTTTAAATTGTAGGTGTCCAGTACTGTGTCCAGCAACGGGAAGACTAACCAATACATAATAATTATAACTTTTAAAATAGCTTCACTGATGAAACCCATCCTCTTGTTAAAAATAAAACTAGAAGTCAAACTCACTATCCTTAACCTTTAGCCTATGATTTTTAGGCTACACATGGTACCATGGACAACATGCTCAAAGGAGTCTGTGGTCTTAAAATCTAATTTTCTCCTTGAGGTTTTTCTCTTTTATTGTCCCCACTTTTTCTATCCCCAGTTAACAGTCATACAAGTTCAATTCTCTGTTCTGCTACTGCTCGCATTTCTCTCATTGCATCCTCTCTTGCATGTGAGCTGTAACTGCCTCTCAGGCCTCAGTTTTCATTTACCTCTAGCCTGAAGTACCCAGCAGCTTACTTTAGGTCCGCTACTCATCTCAGACACATGATCTTCCCTCTACAGCAAGTGTCCCTTATTAGTGGGATTGCATACTTTTACTCAGTCCCATTTACATACTATCATTAAAGTAGTCTTCCTAAATTATTTTCTTCCTGCTTCAGGAATATAAAATGGGGTTGGTAAAATTTCCTGTATTAAGAAACTGAGAAGATGATCCCCAGCACCAAAAAAAAAAAGAAAAGAAAAACAAACTGAGAAGTTCTGCCTAAGATCCTGGCAGTGGCAGGCAATCAACTAGTGCTGAAATCTCATATTACTACTACGAATTGCTACAGCTACGAATCTTCAGTCCCTAATCCAGCTTTCGGGGAATGATTTTTTTTTAAAGAAATGCAGATATTTTTACTGGATCTTTAAAATGTGTTATAGGTATGACATCATGGAAATTGTTTATAATAAATGTTTAAGGTAAAAGTCACCCACAGGCTATAAAGTCCCTAGAGTGGCCAGGCCTGCTTTTGCTCTGCCAAGTGGGGAGCAGCAGAAGTTGCTGAGGAAAAAAAAAAAAAGAAGTTGCTGAGGAGGAGCACAGTTAACAATTGGAGTTTAAAATGTCACGGGTAGGGCTGGGGATTTAGCTCAGTGATTAGAGTGCTTGGCTTGCAAGCACAAGGCCCTGAGTTCAATCCCCGGCACCACAAAAAAAAAAAAAAAAAAAAAAAGTCACGGGTGGTGTTAAGAGATACAAATAAGGAAATCTACGTATTTTTCTTATTTTCATTACTCAGGTAGATGTATTATATACTCCATTTTTTAAAATCATTGAATTTTAATCAAATTCAAACCCTTGGCCTATTTTAATTGGATTATTTTGTTGTTGAGTTTAGAGGTTCTTTGTGTATTCTGGGTATCAAGCCCTTCTCAGATAGAAGCTGTGCAAAGATTTTCTCCCATCCCATAGGTTGCTGCTTGACTCTGCTGACTGTTTCCTTTGTTGCACAGAGGTCTGATATTCTCTGGTTTGTCTATTTTTTCTTCTATTGTATCATAGCCAAGAAACAGTCCCTTAACCCAGTGTCATGATGGCTTTCTTCTATGTTTTCTTTTACTTTATATCTTACACTGAGATGACTTCTCAGCCTTTTGGCTAAGATCAAGTGTATATCTTACACTGAGGTTGTTTCCTTCTGGGGATGATTAACCATGTACTCCCGGTCAGGACCTCCCTATGCTACAACACTGGATGGTGTCTGTCAAGTTTAGTGAAAGGACACTCAATATTGGTCCCATCATTCACTGGAGATGTCCTTGAGGAAACCGTTTCATTTCTCTGAGCCTCAGTTTCAATTTTTACACATTTTATTCTATTGATAAATAATAATTATGTATTACAGACTAGACTGTGATGCTTTGATACACATATTCATGGTAGTTAATAAGACTGTTAAGATTAGATGACCTTTTTTGATTCAACTTAGTTCCAAGTCTACTAAAAAGTCAAAATCCTATTTTTTCCATCCTGTTGTTTAATCTCGATCATGCCTTACACTGAGCATGCTGGCCCACAGTGTGTCTTCTATGTTGCTTACTCTTCCACTGCCACAAAGGCAAAAAGTAAAAGGCATTTATATAACCATTTAAAGAAAATCAGGTCTCCAAACTTCATGAAAAATTGAAACAATCTAATACATGAGTCCAATAGAAAGTAAATATTTCACTTGGCAAGGGTAAAGCCAATCTGCTTCGCATGAAGTCCATCAAAACAATTAAAAATGCAAGATACTTATTCATTGACCTTGGGTACATCATCAAATATTGGCAAAGAAGACAAAGAGAAAAGCCAAGGGCTAAGTAAAAATTTGGAAATACTTAAAATCTGTAAGCTAGAAAAAATAAGTAGACTATGAAACAACATAGGAGGTTAGTGGTTTTCAAGGCAATAGTAAAAACTTTATTTTAAAGGCTGACTGAAAAAAAATCTTACAAATAAAAAGACAAAAAGAAAGGCTGTGCTATGTGACATTACCTGGATTTGAGCTCTATTTCCGGCTGTGATATTAGATATTGTCCAACATGCTTCCTTTTTGATAGATTCTTTTGGGCTACTCAGCAAATGCAATAAACTCTGAAGAGCTGAGCAATTCAAAATTACCTAAAAGGAAAAGTTTTAAAGTTTTACTTACTATGTTGTTTCAAATATAAATAAATCTTAACTCAAATAACTTACTTTAGGAAAAACAAAGACATCACCTCTTGAAATTTTTATAAATAAATTCCTTTACATATGTAAAAAAGTATTCACTGCTGTTAAGAACTTCTTTCTAAGATTATCAAACCAATTTCATTACATATATTCCTGAGTACTAAAACTATTTAAAATACAGTAATATTCGTAATTACAATAAGATTATTCATTCACCTTCCTGTCCCTATGGCTGAGTCTTCTGTATGGGTAAATATATCAAGTAACTAGAAAATGAGTAGTAGTCTCGTATTTTTAAATCCTTTGGTAACTCTCTACCTTCCAATCCACAACCATTATGTACTTAATGAAATATGCTTTATGAAGTATATTACATGCCTTATAGGAAACAGAAAAAACTGACCCTAGCTATCAAATAAGACAGATACACAAGGAAAAGAGACCTACTGTATCAGAAATTAAATCATAAAGCTAAGATGCTTAAAATATATGCCTATAATCAGTCACTAACAAGAGAATGAATATCTAATTCAGAAACGAATACAAATGTTTATAAAAATTATATACAAGGAAAAAAAGTTAATTCTTTCTTTCCTCTAGTGCCCGGAGTTTTATTTACTAGAATCAGAATAAGAGAATAGTTAAAAAACAGTTTTTTGGGATACTGGGGATTTAGCTCAATGGTAGAGCACTCGCCTAGCAAGTGCAAGGTCCTGAGCTCGATCCCCAGCGCCCCCCTCCAAAAAATCAGTTTTTTAAAAATTAATTCTCAACTTCTGTAACCAACTGGATGGGGGGAGGAATAAAACAAGAGATGACCAGTAAATAGTTAAGCTGGAGATAGTAAAAGCTCTTCCAAGGATAAAAACAAAGAAATTATATGAGGAAAATAAAATTGACCAAATAAAAATTGTTTCAGGTCAAAAATCATTAAAAATTAAAATGTTTTATGTATCACACAATGTGAAAAGCTATTTGTGAAAATGATTTGATAACCTTTATTATATAAAGACAAAAGCCAAAATTTCAACAGAAAATTATCTCACAAGTAATGAAAAAAATACAAATTAAAACGAGGCTATCTGCTACCTATAAAATACAGCCCCCAAATAATAAAACTTACAGTTAAATAGATCTTTGTAAAAACAATTTGATCATAAATATCAAGTAACATCTAAAAATCCACAAACTGACACAATTCTACATCTAGGATACTTACCCAGAGGAAATTAAATATAAAGCTTATAACTAAATCCTAAGCGAATGCTGGGAAAACAGCAATATATAAAACAGCATGTATGTATCTCCAGGCTATGAGGCTATGGGCAACTTTTTTTTTTTTTTTTTTGGTGCTGGGGATCAAACTCAGGGCTTTGTGCTTACAAGGCAAGCACTCTGACCACTAAGCTAAATCCCCAGCCCCCGGGCAACTTTTATTATATTTAAATTTATTAAACTTTTTATAATGAAAAAATATTACTTTCATACTCAGAGTCAAAATAAACCCAAAAACAAGCAAAAGAGATGTCATGAAGTAATTTTTAAAATTTTAACAAAGAGGTCTAGAAAATAATTATGTCAAAAATTAAAGAGACTACCTGGAGAAAAGTAGTAAAAAAAAAAAAAAAAATTAAAAGCTTCACGGAGTGGACCTTTAAAGGCAGACAGGATTTCTTAAGAAAAGAAGAGGGAAAGGCAGCTGAGGATTTAGCTCAGCGGTAGAGCACTTGCCTAGCAAGGGTAAGGCCCTAAATTCAATCCCAAGCACCCAAAACAATAAAAAAAGAACACTGCACATAGAGGCTGGAAATGGGAAAAATGCAGAGACAGGCTACTACAAGGTACCATAAGAACGAAAGGCTATGAAGGAAGGCTTCTATACTCCTAAAACATCAATAAGCTAGGAAAGATAAGAGTAAAACCTTATGGTAGAAATTTCTTACAGTCATTCAGGGTTCTTTATCTCATAGACACTAAAGAAGCTATTTTTCTAAGAGGAAATAATGTGAGAAAGGTTACTTTAAGAAAGACTAAGCTAGTATTAGGAGGAATAAACAGAGGAATAATTGCTTGGAAAAGTGGGGACCTAAATTGGGTAAATACAACAAAAACTTTTATGCATAAAAAGAAAACAAGGAATGGGCTTGGGATTTAGCTCAGTGGTAGAGTGCTTGCCTAGCAAGCACAAAACCCTGAGTTCGATCCCCAGCACCTCCCAAAAGAAAACAAGGAGCAAAATAATCCTGTATGTAGGTCTAACAAGAGTAAGAATCAACAAGATGTGGTGACATGTTATACAAAGGAGACACCAAAAATGACCAGAAAATTTCAAATGTATAGGAAAAATCAAGACTCGGAGCTTGCTTTGTAGGGAGAAGATAATATGAGACAATGTGAAACATGCAAGTAGAAATGCTTAACAAGCTACTGCAGAGACATGGAACTCACTTGAGAGAGGTCAGAACTTGATGTATAGATTCAGAACTTCATTCCATTCAATAAAGATCTTTTGAGTCCCTAAACACTGTGCCAGAATTAATAAACTGTGGAGGCACAAAAATGAACAAAAAAACTGACCCAGACTACCTCTAGAATTTTCTAACCTAGTACCAGACAGTTACAACACTATGATTCACCTGCTCATGAAAGGAGGAACTAACTTCCAGTGTGGGGACAAAGCTTCCCAGAGAAAACGTTAATACCAAGACATGAAGAATGCAAAGAATTAGTGGCAGAAGAGCAATTAGGCAAGAAGAAATAAAAGGAATACATATAGGAAAGGAAGAATTCAAATTATCACTATTCATGAATGACACAATACTTTACATGGAAGACCCAAAGAACTTCACCAAAAACCTCCTAGAATTAATAACCAACTTCAGCAAAGTAACAGGATATAAGATCAACATGCAAAAATCATTAGCATTTGTGTATACCAACAGTGAACAGGATGAGAAGGAAATTATGAAAACAATAGCATTCACAGTTGCTTCAAGAAAAATGAGATACTTAGGAATTAACCTAACTAAAGAAGTGAAAGACCTCTACAAAGAAACTATAGCACTCTGAAAAAAGAGACTGAAGAGGATATCAGAAAAATGGAAAGATATCCCTTGCTTCTGGTTAGGCAGAATCAATACTGTTAAAATGGCCATACTTCCAAAACTGTTACACAGATTCAACGCAGTTTCAATCAAAATACCAATAGCATACTTCCAGATCTAGAGAAAACAATCCTAAAATTTATATGGAAACAGAAGAAACCTCGAATAGCAAAAGCAATACTGAGCAATAAGACCAAAGCAGGTGGCACTGTGATACCAGACTTCAAGCTATACTACAAAGCAATAGTAATAAAAACAGCATGGTACTGCAACAAAGATAGATACATAGACCAATGGAACAGAATTGAGGACACAGAAACTTCTCCAGACATATTCAAATATACAATCTCTGACAAAGGATCCAAAAACATAGGCTGGAGGAAAGACAGCCTATTCAACAAATGGTGCTGGGAAAACTGATTGTCAGTTTGTAGAAGAATGAAATTGGACCCATATCGCTCAACAAATAATAAATTAAAGTCAAAGTAGATCAAAGATCTAAACATTAAGACAGAAACATTAAACCTTCTGGAAGACAGAATAGGTAAAACACTTGAAGATACAGGAGTAGGAAAGGACTTCCTAAACAGAACCTCAACTGCACAGGAAATAACAAAAATCAACAAATGGGACTACATCAGACTAAAGAGCTTCTGTACAGCAAAAGAGTCAATTAGTAGGGTGAAGAGAAAACCCACAGAATAGGAAAAAATCTTTGCTAGCTACTCTTCTGACAGAAGACTAATATCTAGAATATACAAAGAACTCAAAAAAAATTAAACTACCTAAAATCAATGACCCACTCAAGAAATGGGCCAGAGAAAAGAATAGATACCTCATAGTGGAAGAAATACAAATGGCCTACAAATATATGAAAAAATGTTCAACATCTATGGCTATCAGAGAAATGCAAATTAAAACAACTCTAAGATTCCACCTTGCCCCAGAAAGAATGGCAATCATTAGGAAATCAAACAATAACAAATGCTGGCACTGCTGTGGGGAAAAAGGAACCCTCCTACACTGTTGATGGGAAAGCAAACTAATACAAACATTATGGAAGTAGTATGAAGGTTTCTCAAAAGCCTGAAAGTAGAAATCCCATATGACCCAGCCATTCCCATACTAGGTATCTTTCCTGAAGAGCTAAAGATATCATAATACAGAGATACTTGCACAACAATGTTTATAGCAGCACAATTTGTTATAGCTAAATTCTGGAAGCAACCCATACACCCATCAATAGAAAACTGGATAAACAAAATGTGCTATCTATACATAATGGAATACTATTCAGCTATAAAGAATAACAAACTAGAGTCATTTATAGGAAAATGGATAGACCTGGAAAATATAATGTTGAGTGAAATAAACCAGACATGCAAGCTTGAACACCTTATGGTATCCCTCATTTGAGTGAGGCAAAATACAAACAAAATAAAAGGATAAACAACAGATACAAAAAAGCACATGGTTATATATAAGCTAATAGGCAAAGGGTCCAAGGTAATAAGAAGAGGGCAAAGGTGGAGGGGAATGGGAATCCAGAGGAATAATGACACCTGAAAAACAAGAATCTAATAACCGAAACTTAAAACAGTGTCATGTACATTAGGTACTATAGTAACTTTATGTAGTTGTGACTTAATGCTTCATCTACATGGTTGTTTACACTGCTTGTTGTCATAAGCAAAAGACACAATGTATTGTCGTTTGTAAGCTTGTGTAATGGCCTGCAAGTTTGTGTAATTTTGGATAAATTTTAATAAAAATCTATTTTAAAAAAAAAGAATTACTGGCAGAGTGTGGGTCGTGTAAGGTGGGAAATAGAGGCAAGTGGTGTTCCATGCTTCGGAGGGAAGAGTGTGTTCAGGATCAGAGCTGAGAGCGGTCACATCTAATCCACGGACCCAAAGATGGCGAGAACATGGAGCATGAATGCAGGGAGGGAGACAAAGAAACCTGTGTGGCTGGGGATCCAACCCAGGGCCTTGCTCATGGTAGGCAGCACTCTACAATGGAGCTACATTTCCACCCTAGAATTCATCCCTTTTTTTTTTTTCCCTGAAAATAGACTGATATAGTTTAAAAATCCAGGAAGCATAAAGCACTACATAGTTAAGACTCTTCCATTCCTGTACCCAACCAACCAGTTCTCCTCACAGATAACCAGTGTTTTTATTTTCTACCTATCCTTCCAGATATATCACACAATCAAACATGTATGTTCTTATGTTACACAATCAAACATGTATGTTCTTTTCTCTTACCTAAAATGTCCAAACTAATCTCTGCAAGGGATGAGTAGATACAAAATAAAGGGACTTATTAAATGAGAAGAGTTAGAGAGGAGGGAAGAATCAAACACACGCCTAGACTTCTGGCATGGGCAAATGGTAGTGCTGTTCACTGAGACAAGAGTAGCAGAGGTTCAGATATACAGAAGGAAATGAGTTCCCATGTGCACAAAATAAACTGGAAGTAAGTATGTGAAGAGTTAGAAGACACTTGAGAAAACAAATCCAGTTTCCTTAATTTTAGAGATTAGAAAAGTGAAAACATTAAATGCTGTCCTGAAAGTTGGAGCTGGTTAGGAGCAAGTTAAGGCTAAACACCAATTCCCAATCCAGGCACATACGGTGATCAATGAAATTATAAATAAAGTCTATGAATGAAGCCAAAGGATTGCCCCTGAGAATGCCCACAAACAAGAAAGAAAACGGAAAGGACCTTGCTAAGGCAAATAAGTGGTCAATGAGGCAAAGAATCAAAATACTGCAACATCATGGATGCTTAGGACAGTTCTAAGATACCATCATCAATGCAACTGAGACAGCGAGAGAAGTAACTGGAATAATCCAGTATGAATTTGTTTTGATATCAAAAGTCATCATAGAACCCAAAACTGCTACAAGCAACAGGTCAACACAGAGTTAGCAAGCATATTTAGAGTAGATGCCTAAATTTAAAAAGAAAAAATAATTTTTCTGACAGTGCTGAGGACTGAAGTCAGGGCATTCTTTTTATTATATTTTATATTTTAAGAGAGTCTTGCAAAGTTGCCCAGGCTGGGCTTGAATCCTCCTGACTCAGCCTCCCAGAGTATATTTTTAACAAACTGTGGTAAAACAAAGTGTCTGTTCTTCCAAAGAACATGGAGTTAAATACTCTAAGAGAAACATGTTCATAGAAATCAATGTACTGTTTTTGAAGAAAAACAGTAGTTACCACTTATTCTTACCTGTGTCTGAATATCGTCCCCTGTGACAATGTTTCCCACAGCCCGCAAAGCAGGAGAAACCACTTTATAATCATTATGCCTACAACCATAAAAAGAAGCATTATAACCAACAGTTCTATCTGTAGTCTCTTTTGCTAACTGCTAAAATCCAAAAGATATATAGGATTAAAATTTTAGAACAGAAAGATATCTACTTTTTTTTTTTTTTAACGTCAGACAGATAATGCTGAAGTCGTAACAAGGATTGTGGGAGGCACATATCATGCATAAGCATGAAAACCCAGTCATCACTCTCATGAACCGAAGGATCTACTTTGATTATTAAGGAAATTTCACCCTGACAAAATGTTTGGTGTCCCCTAGAATAGCTGTCTTTCCCCTTTATTTAGTACTTCTTTGGGGGGCGGGAATCACCTGAGGTTGGGGATTTAGCTCAGCCTAGCAAGTACAAGGCCTGAGTTCGATCCTCAGCAACCCCCCATCACGGTTCTTTCCTCGTAATCTTTCCCAGATATTTCATCACCTGGACTCCAAGCCCCACACCCCCCAGTAATTTAATACAGACTTTATTTCCTCTTTATTTGATCTTCTGTGTTGCTGAAATAATGATGAGCTAGAGTTAACATTTATATACCACTTTTAAAGTTTTAAACTATCTAATTTTCACAGAGCTAAAACTGATGTCAACAGCTGGACCAATGTGAAAATGAAAGAATTCGCACTTCAAATGCTGAACTCTTTCTAGTAAACTACTAAGCTGACTTACTGGCCCAAAAAATTCTCCATAAGGACTTATTTATATATCCAAAGACAGATATTAAATCCTGATTTCAGGGTAAGTCAGTATCTTTTAACTTTCCTTAAAGCTCCTATTTTTTTCTCCCCTTTAATAAGACTGATTCCTCTTCTTAAAACTGTGCTGGTTTCCTCACATTATTTTAACATCTGATGACTAAAAAGAAATGATTAAAATGTAATCTAGTAGCTGAAAGATACAAAGGATCACTTTCCAGATGGTGAATGCCGAGCCCTGCAGCTTCATATTGCCTTAATCCACAACAGCTCTACGTGACTGATCAGCAAGCAGTGCAGGGCCAGCTGTAACTGCAGCTGTGTTTTGTGTTTTATATTTATCTAGTCAACTCCACATGTCACATCTCAGTGCATCTACTTTTTATTTCAATTAAATTTCGTGTTGCTTATAATTGTACCATTTCCTCATTATCTTATCACTATTTTTTTCCCTACATGTATTGCTGAAAAACTTATTAAGTCTCAAATTACTTGTCATGAGTAAATCTTCCACCCCACTGAGGGCATTACAAAGAATAAAATATGTTTAAATATCTGATGCTAGTCTAGACTAAGGTATAAATGAGACAGATAAGAAATGACTTTTAGTGGCAACATGACTTTTTCAGTTTTGTATTGTTTTGCCTTTGTTGTTTTGAGACAGGGTCTCACTATGTAGTCCAGGCTGGCCTCATAATTGCCGATCTTTCTGCATCAGCCTCCTGAGTGCTAGGATTACAGGCGTGTACTGCCAGCCCCATAATATGACTTTTGATGTCCACTGGATGACTGCAGATCATCTATTATGTGCTCAAACTACACAGATCGGTTTTGCCCCAGTATTTGTGCTGAAAGACTGCATCTGGCAGAAGAATAAGAGGTTCTAAGTCTCAAAAAACTAAACCAAAATATTCAATGTCAAAATAAACAAGTAACAAAAGACAGTAGCAGTCCAAAGAATGAAAATCAGTAAGATGTACAATCAACTAACATTTAAGTATTACCAACTGGGAAACTGATTTCCAAGGGGAGGAAAGCAGATACATGTTCTTAAAGATAGCTTACATCAACAGCTCCACAAGTCTCCGACATACTCCTGCATCAATGACTGCTTGAATTTTATCATTGGGTCCATCTGATAAATAAGAGAGGGCCCAGCAGGCATCAGCCAGTACATCAGTGTCATTGACAAAAAGCAACCAGGAAAGCACATTCAAACAAGGGGAAACCTGCAAAAGGAATATGGTATGATTACAAAATGCAAGAGAAAAAAGCCAGATGTGAGGTGAGATACTCAAGGCAGCTAATAAGGAGATACTCGGTGGCTTCTGGGGTGACTTACACTTCTGGAGGCACACTAACAAGGGGCCATCCCATCTGTCCCTGAGAATGCTGGCAGTGAGTGGGTCTTACAGTTGACTTTGCTGAAGTTGTCAGAACCCAAGGAAAATAATCTCAGGAAGCAGAGTTTTATATACCAGTGTATAAAGTCTTACAATCCTTGGGTGAGATTTTTTTTTTTTTGTTAAAACATTCTTAGTGGACCAAAGAGGTAAGGAAACCTTCACAAACATCAAATTTGAGAAACCCAGTACTATAGTACAGACTATGTTAGGAACAAAACATGCTAAAGTTTTAAATTGAATTTAGAGCCTTTTATAGGAAGTGAGAAATAATACCAAATTAAACTATAAAAGTCTGTTTCTCCAGAAACTGATAATACTAATATTCTAAATTTTATCAAAAATTATCTTTCTGCAAACAATAACATTGGGCCAGGTGTGGTGGCGCACACCTGTAATCCTAGTACTCAGCAGGCTGAGGCAGGAGTATTGCTGTGAGTTCAAGGCCAGCCTGAACAACGTAGCAAGACTCTGTCTCGAAAACCAATCAATCAGTCAATGAATCAATCAAAGTATTGGTTACTACATTCTTTAACTGCACTTTCTTGCCAATTTCCCACAAGCATAGTCCTTACCTTTGCAAATTCTGGAGGTGGACTTTTCCCTCTACAGAGATTAGACAAAGCCCATACTGCATTCCGGGTCATGGTCAGCCGGTTTTGCTTTGAAAATAACCTATAAGCATGATGGTACAATGGTAAATTTTACAACAGATACTAATTCTCTGATGGTAAAAGAGAAAAACTGCCTTTTTTTACAGAATAGGAAAACTTCATGAATTTCGATGCAAATAATGGAGAATTTTGGCACGAGAGTAATATAGAGTACATAAATGATCTGAATTAACAAAAAAAGGTATGTAATGAAAACACTAGGAAAGCCAAAATGATTTCTAAAAATGTAAAGCTTCCTGAGGAACTTCTCATGTTTTTGTGACTAAAAACAAAAACTCACAAAGAAAGAGAAGAAACTTACTGCAAAAGAGGAGGAAGGATATTGCAGTCTAAGACATAATCCCTACACATGGTACTGTCTCCAGCAATGTTGCCCAGAGCCCAGACTGCCTGTGAAAGAATGAGTCATTAGTGACAGTCATACAGTTTAAATCCCTTGTAATTCTTTCAAAAAATCATGCTAGAATATCACAGTAACACTCTGGACTATTAACATTCTTAAATTAATTCATTAAGAAGTCAAATGAAACTGTTGTGGGATTGGGCAAAGAAGGTATACACTATTCTTCAATGTACAACAAACAAAAGGAAATGTCATCATTCATTAAATAAATTTTATTAAAAAGGGAAACCAACTGTTCTTCAGAGAATTCCATTCTCACTCCTATGTAACAGTCCTTAGGACAGAGCAAAGATTCAAATGGCTCAGTTCATTAAAAATGTACTCTGAGCTTATTTAAAACAGCAAACAGTACAAAAAGAACATAAGCACAATTAAAATGCAAGTAACTGTTAAACTTGTGGAGGTGATGAATGTCTGTTTCATGGGTATATACAGACATGTCATATTGTGCACTTTAAATAAATACATACAGGCTAATGTACGTCAGTTATACCTCAATCAAACTAAAAGAAAAGCATACTCGTTGAGTAGTAGTTTATCTTCATATATCTGATAAATGAGCAGTTATAAAACATTCATTTTATCTGTCTTTTTCTGCTCAAAAGCAGTGAAGACCTCCTACTTCAATACTCACACTAAAGATTCCTAAAATAGCTTACACAGACTAGAAACATCTATCTATAGAGCTTAAAGAATCCCACACGGGAGGCTCAGCATGATGGCACATGCCTGTAATCTCAGCATGTGGGAGGCTGAGGCAAGAGGATTACTGTGAGTTCGAAGCTAAACTGGGATACATAGCAAGAAGTTCAAGGCCTGCCTGAAGTACACAGCAAGACTCTGTCTCCAAAAAATAAGTAATAAATCCAGGTTGGAGGGAAAACAGTATTATGTGTCTACAATAAATTGTGCCCACAGTCATCAAAATAGTTTCTATTTTGGTTAAATTTAGAATTCCAGAAAACTCTGTGTAACAAACCATGGATTATCATGACTAAGTAGTCAAACTCTGGCCCTGAATATCACTAAAAAGAAAATTTGCTTCTCTTTATTTACGCTTTTTTTTACCTGTTCCTGGACATCTTCAAACTCTGAGCTGAGCAACTCTATGAAGATGGGCACTGCTCCTGCCTGAATCACAATCCGGGTCTGAAGAGAATTTCCTGAAGCAATATTTGTCAGTACCCAAGCTGATTCAAACTATAAAGATAAAAATAATTTTTATTATCTTTTTAGAATTTAGAAACTTGTTTTACTTATAACAATAAAGGTTTCCGTACATGAAGAAAAGTGAGATCATTATTTGTGTATCACCTATCAGGTGACCACTATTTTAATCTTTTAAAAACACCTAGAAGAAATACCTCAGACTAGAGGAATACTCCAGTTGTCTAAAATTTCAGATCAAGACAGAGTTAAAATGAGATCACAAAAAAAGAGGGCGTGTTATCCCCAGCACCAAAAAACAAACCAACAAACAAACAAAAAGGGAGCGTTTCACATACTGATGGGGAAAAAAAACTCCAAATGCAAAACAATACACATTAATATGTATCATACTACACTGTCTTGAGGGTTAAAAGAGTATATATTCATTAATATACACATTGCACAGATTCTCTAAACACTTGTTGCCCACACAGAAAGATGTGGATGACCAGGGAACAAAGATAGGAAAAACAATTTCACTGGAAAGCCCTACGGTCCTTTGGCACTGTACTATGTATCTTATCCAATAAAAATTTCTAGAGGATAAACAAAATGGAAAGAATATCAGTGTTAAATGTATAAAATATAGTCACAGTGAAAAATGTGAAATGTCTTAAAGTAGGTCAAATTTTATGTGAACATTAAGTAGGCAAATCAAGTTAACAGGCATATAATAGATAAAGAATTTCAGAGCATAAAGGCCTTCCAGTAACTAAGGTGGCTCAAAATTAAGGTACAGAGATGTTTTTAAAAAGAGCCTTCTTGGGGTTGGGACTTCAGCTCAGTGGGAGAGTGCTTGCCTGAAAAGCGCAAGGCCCTGAGTTCAATCCCCAGCACCACCCCTCCAAAAAGAGCATTCTTAACAGTGAGGAGGTAAAAAGGTGAAATGAGTAAAGGCTAATCTGTTACTATACCACTGGTAAACAAGACACGAACGAGATTATGGCCAAGAAAAACTACTGTATATAATTAATTCTATATACACTAACAATAACTTGACTCTTGAGGTTAATATTGAGAATCCAAGAATGAATGCACAATTTCTACTTAGCTAAGAGTTCTTCGTTAAATTTTAGGTTGATTCCTTCCCTCATTCTGTCTTCTATTTATCCTATACTGAAGCACAAATACAGGGAATAAAAATCAATGGTGTGCCCTCTGAATGACACAATAACCCCTCAGAAGGTGCACCTATGACTTTTGCTAAGCTTCTGGATAAAATAAAAGGAAACTTACATGGAAAACAAAATCATCAATCATTGAGGGTGAAGGAAGACAGAACAAACAGACAATCTGATCAGCACAGTACAAACCTATATGGATGGTAGCAAATTCATAAAAGACATGTGAAGAGAAGAATGTTCACAGAAACTTAGAAAAGTGACAAACACAGGTGTAATAAAGTGGCACTGAAATTGTAGCAGCTGGGAGGCCCACACTAAGAACACCACAATAAAAGAGTACATACATTGTATCTGACAACATTTTGTTATAAAAAAAGATAATTAAACAAGGATTAAGCCCTGAATATCATTAAAAAACAAACTCTTCACCCATTTGTTTCTATAATTAATAAAAACGATGCTTGAATCCTTTCGATCTGTTTGAATTGAAATATTTACATTTGCAGAGTACTTTTTATTTTCAAAGGATTATTCACATACTCTGAAGTGATCCCCACGACAATCCAGGGTAAAATATCTGGTTTTTCTAGTTACGAATGACAAAACAGAAAAAGACCCAACAATGTGGCTAATAGTTGGAGTAATGTTAAGCAGCCAGTCAGAGAAGGACTAAATTGCAGACTCTTAACGTGCTGGGCTACAAAGCCTAGCACAGTGTCTTCTCTAAAACACGCCTGTAACACTGGCATGAGAACACTACGGTTGTTTTAGTTTGGGATCTAGGTTAAAATATTTCAAATGGTGGCATGCTAGAATATTTATGCTAAAAAAATAAAGAGTTCACCTAAAATATTTCCTGTGCCCATTAGGAGAATTAGTTAAATAAGAGATACATGATGTGAGTATGAAAAACAGATTGTCCCACCAGAAGGCAGGCACAAAGTTCAATAAATGGTTAACACATACTACAGAGATCAAGTAAAAAGAAATGAAACTGTAAGAAAACTCAATCTGGAAATAGTATATAAGATCTGTATATATATATATATCAGAAAGGATTTTAGTGACATTTTGATTCAGAAGAAATGATTGTAATCTGGAAAAATAAAAGATATATTAAGGTTATTAGTGAGAAAAAAATTACTTAGAACACATATGGTGCAGAGGTTCAAACTGAGCTTAGCACCAAAGGCTCCAGAGGAAATGAGAGGAATTCCAGAAGCTACTTGAGTGAATAAAATGAAGGAGCAAAATGAAAGAGATGATAATTAAGAAAATGAAAAATAAGTGAATAACAATCTGAACAGGATGTTAAAAACTAAAAACTAGCATATTTCAACAGAAGAAAAATGTGTCACTTATATTTATTACTAAGCAGCATATAATGATGATAAGCTCTGAATGCAGAGACTCAAGAATAGAAATCAAAAAGTAGTTTTTGCTGTTATAAGGAACAAAGGAAAAGGAGTAACTATAACCAGAGGGCCACTGAAGACATAACCATATTCATGAATTAATAAGGCATACCAAATACACACAATGCCAATTTGGTTTTTTCCACCACATAAAAACTCATCAACGGGTTGGGAATTTAGCTTCAGTGGTAGAGTGCTTTTCTAGCAAGCACAAGGCCCTGAGTTCGATCCCCAGCATCCCCCCTCAAAAAAAACACCTCATCAGGCTACATTTATAAAATTTTCCATACCTAATTGTGTGCATGGGGGGGCCTGTTAATGTGTGAAGAATCAATTGTCAAATGTGTTTAATATGTAAGAATATTCTTTAGATGCTTTGAACTATAGAACTTCCCTTTGGTCAGTCTACACTTACGCACTTCACTGAGATCTGCACTCCTTGTTTCTTTAAAAAAAAAAAAAAATCTTCTGGCCCTGATACTATATATTAAAATTTGACCTGGAAAAGAGCTGTGAAATGAGAAAGTCCAAAATTGATGACAAACAAAACACATAAAGTTATAATAGAAACAGCCAAAAAAATTTAGTAATCACATGACTCAAGAGAAAATCAGTAACCTGCAAAGGGAAAAAAAAAATCTAAGAAATGGTATCACTTGAAGTAAAGGAATGGTGGCCAAAATAACTATAATCTTCACTTCTCCTTTGTTAAACGACTCTATTCGTACTACTCCAAGAATGGCACCATACAAGAAAACGACCTCTCATGCAGTTGTACCTGCTTAGAAATTGTCACTCCACTATTACTTTTCACTGTCCAGAACTTGCTAAATAAGGCTAGAACTGAAATCTGCACACTGAAGATTTGTTGTTTTCTGTCTCCCCTTTCTCAGTCTCTACCTTCTGGTGCTCAGCTCCTTAAATAAGGAAAGTGAGAATCCAAAGCTGAAGTACTTCTGACCTCCTATCAAGTTTCCCACTCCAGGTTGAGGTACGCCTGGTTCCCTTTCTCCATTTGGATCAGGACTCTGTTGCTGGCCACTTTGCCGGTTCCACTCTGGTTCCTAGCAAATGCCAGGCTCACCTGGAGAGCAAGTGAAAAGAAAGGCTCACATCAGAAAAATAAACCCAGATATCAAACTCTGCAGAGAATAGTTCCTGAGTCATCTGAGCAACCTTCCAGGAAAGGCAGAGATCAATGAAAATGGGAAAAGGCACAGGAGGGTGAAGGCTTACTGCAGTTTATCATACTTAGCTTTTAGAAATGACAAGAAAAGCAGGAAAGGGGAAACTTAGCCAACTTAATTCAAACTTATACCTTTTAGTGGAGTATCTGCCTACTTCTAGACATTTTTATAAGGTTTGGTAATCCAACATCTTAGCACTGCAAAAGACAATACAAAGAGGCCGGGTCTGGATTCAAAGAACCAAATAATGTGGTATGTTGGCCCACACTAACACACCACAAAGCAGATCAATCTCACGCCAAAGACTAAAGTATGTTTGGAAATTACATGTCACCGAGCTCAAGAAATCCTCTTACTAAAATCCTACATTCTACCTATGTTCTGCTTCAGTTTGAGGACAAGTCAGTACTCAGGCAGCAATACCCAAAACAGTCATTTTTAGCTCCCTTGTTTGAGGCACCTCACTGGTCTGGGAAACCATAATTGAGAAAAGACCTTTACTGAGATTCAAAGTTCCTTAGCTAGCTATGAAAGAAAGAAATTAAGTTTGTCTGCGGGACTTCTCTGTAGGACTTATCTGTGAGTCGAGCCATCAAATTTCCTCTTGGTATCATAACAGTGTTAGCTCTCTTTCTGGAAGAAAAATGGCAAAAGCCCTACTCCAAAGATGCATTGTTTGTATCACGGTTAAGTAGATAGGAGTGTCAGGGCTAGTTTACATCCAAGAGGAGAGGAAGGAGTACTCTACAAGCTTTTCAGAGCATGTCTAATTATTTGATTGACAAGGCAAAGCATAAAATAAAGTCCCCTAGCTCTAAGGTCTTCCAGAATTTTCTTGTCCCTCTTGCTTTCAGAGGTGGCTGATGTTACCCATTATTCACACAGGAGAGAGAATATCATGCTATATTTAAATATGCACAGAAGGAAAGCTGGAAATGACAACCCTTAAATAATAATTAGGTAGGTTATTTCTCAGCTTTAAAACAGCTACAGTAAAAATCATGGAGTGGTCAATTCCAGAGGAATCATTTTTTAGTCATTCATTCTAATCATTAATTTGTACAGGTATGGAATCTAGAAGTACAGACGGAAAAAAATGAGATATTTCCAAAGCCCTTCATCTTCAGTTGTGTTATCATGTGTTCTAGGAATAAGGTACTGAATGAAAAAATGATTTAGTTTACACAGGTTACGCCAGCAGAGGGCACTATCTGAGACATACTATATTCCTAACCGTGTACATCAGAATGCAGAGATGGGGAAAGATCACCTCACTTTTTTCATTTAGGGTTTGAAAAATTATACATTCCTTTTTTATGCATAAGAACTGGACCTCTACAGTCACCTATTAAAAACTGCTACACTCAGGAGCAAAATCAGTACATCTCAACTACACTCATTCCCAGAAATAAGACAGAAACATTTTTTCCACCATGAACAAAATGATAATTTTCCCTACCTCCCTCTTCCTACAAAGCATTTCAATGATAAACTGCAGTAAGGTTCCTCATTTGCTCCCTCTGGTTCTTGGCAGGCTGTTTAGCTCAGGCTCTGTTCTCTGCAGTGTTGGTTATCTGGATTTCCTTTTTCTGAGCAAAGTCTCTCTTCCCTTGTTCTCAGGGTGAAAGTGATTTTTTTCAGGCATCTGGTGATTCTGGCCTTAGATGGGGCCAGAATTATAATCAAAGAGGCAGCTAGCAAAAGAATCTTAATTCAAATAAACACGAGGATTGGTTAGTTGTCAAACTGGAGAAGGAAAACTGATGGGATATGAAGTACTCTACCTTTTCTGGATTTCTTGTTTTTCTTCTGGAAGAACTCATCACCGCAATACAGATACAAAAGAAACAGAAGATACAGTAGGACAAAAGGAGAGAAAATATCAAGACAAATTTAAGACTCACAAATAACCTACAATGGTCTGGCCAGTAAAGAGCCAGGGCACAGGGATTATTTATAAAAATGCCCCAGAGTCCTACATGGCACCGGCAAAAGCACATAAATGGGAAAGGGAAACTTCATGATTAATTTGTTATTGCCCAATATTTACTTGGAAAAAATAATCCTACTTCATGTTCTTCTTGGTACCTACCCAAATTTTGTAGGTGCACTCCCCTAAAATGTAGGAGCCCTTCAAATTAGACACCACAGAAAGAATTTACAATAAGATCACAGGTACCAGTGGATAATATAGATACTGTACTGATTCAATTAGTTACTCCAAGGAAGCCTTCCTACTGAACATTTACCAGCTTACTAAATATCCAACTTCACTTGGGAAAGAAAAAAGTGTAAGAGGATGATAGTTAAAAACTGGTTCCTTTTACTGTGAAAATTACCAATCCAGAGGTTGGAGACCTTTTTCTTGGATTCCCTCTATGGTACAGTATTTGAGGATTAAATTGACATAATGAGACACACAGATTCTCAACAAAGCTATCTATCTCTCCTTATCATATCTTCCAGAACAGAAGGAAGATTAATTAGGACCAAGTTTGTAGATTACGGAGTTTCTGATCCAGCCATGGTACACCACCCATGGAACAAGTATAATCTACAAATCCTTAAAAGCCAAATTTTACATAGCTCACCCATAAGTTCCTATTTATAATAGCTCTTATATTCAAGCATTTCCTCTTTACCTAAGTATTACCTACAATAATAAAACATCTTAAATGATTAAAGACACGAATTCAAAAGAGTATAATCAAGACTTTACATGTTACCAAAGCTATAAAAACAGTCTGCAATGTACTTATAAGGAATATCATTATAAACAAACAATCCTTCACATGGATAAAATAAGTAAAAAATTCAAATACAAGAGTCAGGGATTTAGCTCAAGGCCTTGAGTTCGAGCCCCAGCACCCATAAATAAATAAATAAATAAATAAATAAATAGAGAAATTCAAATACAAAAGTTTTTCTTTAATTAGTGCATGTTTTCACTAATACACACAAAATGCACACATTCACCTTGGGTACCTGGTACACAGACGTATCACATCTTATTCTTTTCCACTTCCTCTTCCCCTCCCCTCCCTCCAAAACAAAAGTTTTCACAGAAAAGTTACGAGGCAAAAAATGAAAACATTCCGCACCTGCAGTGTACAATTCTCCTTTCGTCTGAGAAACTCCACAAACCTGGCCACCACTCCCGGGGTGCTGATAACCTCGTCAATAGGGGGGTTCGGTTCTGTCTCCACACAAAATAGACAGGAAAGAAGAAAAAACAATCCTCTGATTTCAGTACAAGGACATTATAGCTCAAAATTACTTCATAATACAATTCCATTGACCAGCTCTTTCATTTTAAAAATCTACTTAAAAAAATAAAAAGTAAAAGTGAGTTTAGTCGTTTTGAGATGACGGTAGTTCAAAAGGTTTCACACAAAGAACACATGCCCTAATAAGAAAATGAAGGGCAGGCAGAACTGTTCATGTGTTTTGTCTTTGCAGTGCTAGGGAAAGTTATGTTCTTTTCAGCCCTGGAGATGAACCTGGGGCTTGTGTGTGCTGGACAAATGGTTTCACTGAGCTATACTTCTAGTTGGTATAAATTCTCAAAAATTAAAATTACTATGGCACCTTTTTTTTTTTTTTTTTTTTGGTGCTGGGGATCAAGCTTGGTAGACAAGCACTCTACCACGTGAGCTATGTCCCCAGCCCTATGGTTACTATTTAAGGAAATTTAAAAAGCAAGGGAAAAGATATCCAAAGAAAATTAATAACTGCATTTTATTTTACTTTCTTCTGGCTCTTTTTCTACACACGGATTTCAGTCTGTTTGTTTTTATTATATGTTGTCTTAAAAAGCTGCATTACAGACTCACTGAGCTTACAAGACCTGAATTTGACACCTGCAATGGTAAGTAGAGGCAGCAAGAATTAAGAATGACGCTGAGTGTGGTGGCGCACACCTGTAATCCCAGCACTTTGGAGGCTGAGGCAGGAGGATCGCCATGAGTTTTAAGCCAGCCTGGACTACACAGTGAGTTCAAGGACAACCTAAATTACAGATTACAACCTAAATTACAGAATGAGACCCTGCTTCGAAAAGAGGGAAGAACGGAAGGAAGAAGGAAGGAAGGAAGAATTACGAGTGACTTGCCAAATTAATCTCATCTTCATTTATGACAATACAGAATCTTATAAAAGAATTAAGAAAAAAAGCCTTTTACATGAATAGATAGGAAATGTCAGATAACCAGACAATAATCTCACCAAGAGAACTGACAGTTTTCGATAACATGCATGTGGTGATGTCAGAACAATGCACACAGATCACAGTACCATATACAGAGATTCTTACCAAAGTCAATGGCCTTACTGAAAGAAGGCACTAATGGCTCAATATTGACTTGGGACAGAGAGGGCTCTAATGCCTTGTCCTTCTCAGGCAAATAAATGGAACAAAAAAATCAGATGACAATAAACATAAATTAGCATACTATACCAAATTACAGAAATTAAAAAATAAAAACTGGCAACAAAACAAACTAAAAGCAAAATCCACAAATGATTTTTCTGTTTTGGGGGGAATAATATCTCAATCTGTTGTTGGGCCTGCCCTTGAACACTTGGCTCAAATGATCCTCTTGCCGCAGTCTCCCAAGAGTACCTGGGACTACAGGGATAAGCCACAGTACTTGGCCTCACAACTCATTCTAAAAGGCAGTTTTTAAAAATCCCTATTACTTCTCAATAATCTAAATATACTTCATGAAGAAAAATATTAGGAATTTAGTTCGCTGAAAATTCGATGAAATATTACTATGCCATGACTAGCAACCAACTAATTAGTAATTACTGGAACGGGCAGTCTTAGGACAAAAAAGGTGAACTTTCACCATGCCCAACAGCAATAACACATCTGGAGTACCATATTCTAGTTTGCACATTTTTAAGAGGGATGCCAGCAAACTAAAATACATGTAGCAAAGTACTAAAGTGGTAAAAAGCCTTACAAAATCCTATTATTGTGAGAAAAACCACTAGTCTCAACATGTTGAAAGGCAAGATTTTTCTGGAAAAAGCAGTAAGATACACCTTTCCTTCATATACTTAGTAAACTGCCACACAAAAGATACATTTTTGTGTGTCACAGTGTTAAGTTTTTATTAAGTTTTTTAATGACTCTAGCCGTAACTCACCATGGAGTATAGGGATAGGATTAAGTATTTACTATTAACATTTTAGTAAGGTTCAAATTATCTTTACTTGCTCAGGTATCATACTCCATTCTATACTAATCACACCAAAAAGGGTAATCAGTCACCCTACGTACTAATAAATCCATACTTAAATTTCAGTGGTAAACTGCTAATATTAAAATCAACAACTGCTGTTTCTCAAGTAACATTTTAAAGGAGTTTTTCTATAAATCTATAAGTTAACTTAAAATCTTGACTATGACTCACTAAGGTTTTTTATAAGATAGCTGAAAAATTAAAGGTAAGATCTCATAACTAAACAGATGAAAAGGAATTATTCAAAATTATGCATGTTTACACATATCAATGTTTGTACTGACTAAAATATACTTCAAGCCAAGTGTGGTAGTGCATCCTGTAATCCCAGCACTCAGGAAGCTGGGATGAGGCAGAATGATCACCATGAGTTCAAGGACAGCCAAACTACACTGCAATCAACATCCTGTGTCACAAAAAATTTTTTAATTAATTTAAAAAATACACTTCAGGGGCTGGGGATTTAGCTCAGTGGTTAAAGTGCTTGCCTTGCAAGCACAAGGGCCTGAGTTCGATCCCCAGCACCAAAAAAAAAAAAAAAAAAAAAAAACAAAACACTTCAAATTATCTGAGACATGAAAACAGATTATGGGAAAGGAATATTTTACAGAGATGAAAAGATATAGTCAGAACTCACCTTTTGAAAGTAGTTTTCTGAATTTCTGTGTTGCAGAAAGCTGTTGCTCTGGGCTGTTAGAAAATATCATCTCGATCATGTCAGAAGTAATAACACCACCCTGGGATCACAAACAAATAAGACATTGATTTTAACTGAGAGAAAAACAAAGATAATCTAAGTTATGACCAGTTACCAAGTCAGTCATACTTCTCCAGAAATTACACACAGAATATTCACACCCGGAAATGTATAAATGATTAGTGAGGTAATGAAGCCAAATTCTTTGTTATCTAAAAGCTCACAGTAGTGAGAAAGTAGTCCCAGTTGTAAATATTATGACAAGAAGCTTATTATCCCTCCTCTCCTTACTTATCACTTGGCTGGCTGCTGCTATTATAGAAGTTAAATGTTAAGTTCAAAACAACGGTTTTCCACAACCTCTGAACCAAAGCAGCCGCTCTAGTGCTGTCACATCACCCGGTCTTAATTGCACGCCCAACCAGTTCTGATCACTTCTAGATGTTTTTCCTGATTATTTGTTACTATCTGGGTTCTTCCAGTTTACTGTAATCTCCTTGAAAGCCAGACTCCCTTTCTTTGAATTTTTTCAAATTAATTTTTAACTTCTACATAAAAACCATACATATTAATGAGATGCCACGTACTGTTTCAACACATGAACACACTGTGTAATGTTTAAAGTGAGACCCTGTCCACCTCACCGCTCTATCTCCACACATGGTGTACAGTAATACAAATGTTTGGCTCAACCAAACATTTACTGAAGGAGTAGACAGTGGTGCTGAATAAATCATAAATTCTAACCAGTGCCAAATTCAAAAGCTGACTCTTAAAATTTAAATTCTTATTTTCTTGCTTTATTAAAACTATTTCCTCACCTTATTATGTTGACAGTGCAGTGTTTGGTGCTGAACTCAGGGCCTCTGCCCTCAACTAAAACAGGGTCTCACTAAGTTGTCCAAGCTGGGCCACACTTGTGATTTCCTGCCCCAGCTTCCCAGAGTGCTGGGACTCTAGACATGCACCTCCACAACCCATATTTTATTAATTTAATAGACCTTTTCAGCTTCCCACTATTTTGTTTTATTACTTTTCCTATTTTGTGCTAAAATCCATGTCCACTATCAGAAGTTAATTTTCTTCTCAGATCGTTAGTCACAACGAGACAAAGTTTTTATACTAAGAAAGGTTACAAGTCCACAAGATGAACTATAAAGATGTCCCACTAAGTGTTGGGTGGTAAGAAAGCAATATTTAACCCCTAATACCCACGGGGGGAATATATATGCTCAAGACTGAGAAAATAACTGCTTGCAAGACTGATTCCTAGATAAACAAAGGCACCAAAAGACTACATCTTTTTTTTCTTTTTTTTTAGGAGCTGGTGATCGAACTCAGGGCCTTATGCTTGCAAGACAAGCACTCTAACTGCTGAGCTAAATCCCCGAGACTGTATCTTTAAACACACACACCCAGCTCTATGTGTCTGTGTGTGTAAAAACATTTGTATTTATATAAGCAACTATCTTTTTCTTCCTTCTCATGTTGTTTTATCATATAAGCTGTACCAACTTTACATCATAGTATTTAAATTACAGGATATCAAGAAAGGAGTGAACATTACCCAAGAATTTCACATCCTCTTCTGTGGAAAGGGCTGGTACGTTTTCAGCTACACATAAGAAAGTTCTATCACCTTAAAGGGAGGAATATTTGGTTTGAGACTTGGTACAGTACCAGGAGATGTGAATGGATGCCAAACTGATTGTAGACTGTGATGTTTAATTTTACGTGTCAACTTGATGAGGTTATGGTGACCAGTTATTTGGTCAAACACTGGTCTAGATTTTACTCTGAAAACATGTTTACAGGTTAGGGATTTAGCTCAAGCGGTACAGCACTTGCCCAGCAAGTGCAAGGCCCTGAGTTTGATCCCTAATATCTTCCACCAAACAAACAAACAAAAAAATGTTTAGTGAGACCCTGTCTCAAAATAAAAAATTAAAAACTGGGGTTGGGATTTAGCTCAAGTGGTAGAGCACTTGCCTAGCAAGGGCAAAGCCCTGAGTTCGATCCCCAGCACCCAAAAAAAAGTAAAAAGTTGTGCAGGAATTAAGGAGGTAGCTCACTGTGAATTGCCTGGGTTCAATCCCCAGTGTGTGTGTGTGAGGAGGACAACAAAATGTTGCAGATGTGATTAAAATTTAACTCAGTATACTTGCGTTAAACAGACTGCTCTCCCTAATATGGTTCACATCACTCAATTAGATGAAGGCTGTCAAAGACTGAGGTTTCTCAAAGAAAGAGAATTCATCCTTCAGGAAACATCAATTTTTACCTAAAATTCTAGACTGCTGATTTGTCCAACAGATTTCAAACTGGTAAGCCACCAACCATTTGAGCTACTTGCTTAAACTTTCTCACTGGTTCTGTTTCTCTGAAGAATCATATTACAGTCCATAAAGCAACATACTCACTTAACACCCAATATACAATGTATAATGATATATTCACTTAATTTTTAAATTGGGAAGACTGAATTTCTAAAGGTCCTAGAAAATGGCAGTGTTGGCAACAATGTCTAAATCAATTCCAAAAGGAATATACTTCCTTCTCAACTCCAAAAGAAAATGGGTACATATAACTAGAGATCTACAGTTAAATAATTACATAATTATAATACATAGAAATACATAGGTCTCATCCATATAAAGCAGAATTTTTGTAGCTACGTAAGTCAAAGAAGTTAAAAAATGGTTTGTAACAGAATTACAACAGTTCTAATATGGAATCAATTTTTAAAATCATATACATGTTAATTTTGTAATTGTTATTTTTAAGGAATGATTTTATTTTTAAATACTAGGGGATAATCTCAATTTTTAAACTGATATGCAATAATTGCACAAGTTTATATGGTACAATGGGATGTTTTAACATACAGTCTTTGTAAGTTTTACAGCTGAATTAATTTTCATAGTTTTGTTTAAGTGTACATTATCCAAAATACCATCAAACATTTACTAAAGAATAAATATTAAGTATACAACTTGCTTGCCTGCTTATTTATTTAGAGTTTTCGAGACAGGGTCTCACTATGTAGTTCAGGTTGGCCTCTCGAAATTGGCGGAATCCTCCTGCCTCAGCCTCCCCAGTGCTGGGATTACAGGTGTGTGCTATCACACCCAGCTTTATAGCTTCTTTTTAAAAATGAAATGCCACGTACTTTTTGTAGCTATCTAACCTACCCATCTGTTAAACTCAGAAAAAGATCACATCTCGTTACCTTAAAAAAAAAAAAAAAAAAGTCCTTTTTATCGTTTTACTTACTGGTGCCATCTCCATGTTATTAATCTGGGCCTCATGAAAGCCACCATCTGACATAACTTCTTCTTCTGTTTCTTCTTCTGCTGTAGCAACATTTCTTCGCTTGAATAACTGAAAAACAAGACTATCAGTAATGCAATTCTAACATAAGCGAGTTCAGCATCCAAATACTAGACACTCCATTTAAAAGGCAAAAGGGATGGAGCTCTTTGAAAGTCATCTTTAAAATTCTAAAGTTTGTGGTACCTTAAGTCTCACCTGATGAGGAACAATTTCAGATTTAACAACAGTGTTATTGTCTAATAGAATTTACTATCACTACCATATATGTATAACCAATACCTGATGAGCCAAAACCCCAACTGAGGCGCCTGTGACTAAAAGTTAGACAAAGGACCTGGGGCATGCTGGGCTATTTCTCTCTATGTGAATCAGGCAAGAGCATGGTCTTAGCAGGGCCAACAAGGAAAATGAGGATGGATGTCAGTATGTTTCCTACTTCCATTTTATCCCTCAAGTGGACTGAGGCTTCTAGCCTCCCCAATCTCCCTGGGAATCTGTGACAACAAATGAGGACTCCCAGAACACTACTTTAAAGCATCCACTACTTTGCATAGAGAAAGAACAAAAGTTCTCTCCAAAGTCAACCAGTAAGATGCCTTCCATTGTATCCTGGAGAATCCTGTCAGCACACTTACTCATCCAGCCATGAAGGAGAAAGAATATCTATCTTCCCATTGTAAAAAACCGAAAAGCAGAAAAAATATATAAAATAATATGGTTCAGACATTGAACACTAGATAGCAAATGGTAGTGATTTCTCAGAGAAGAAATATGCAAGATCAGATCCAAAACTGCCTTGGATTACTGTCTAAATAGTTTTCAGGCTGAAATGCAGGGAGGGTAGAGGCAAACAGAGCTTAGATGCTTCTTGAATTCTGTAAAGAGTTTAGAACTGAGAAGGCCAAGGCACACAGAATTCACAAGGTAGAGTAGTACCAAGGAAGGAAATTAACATACAGAGAATGCCAAAGATCTATAGAAGGTTCCCTTTGAGTCTAATTTAATACTGATCAGTGCATAATCACCTTCTTCCAGAAAACAAAAGCAGAGAGAATACTTCCTAACTTGTTCTTTGGGATAGTGTTAACTGTGAGTGCTACAATAAACAAGGGAGTGCAGGTATCTCTCTGAAATACTGGTTTCATTTCCTTTAGCTATATACCCAGTAATGGGATAGCTAGAGCACAAACCTCTAGCTAGAAAGTAGTTCCTTTCTAATTTTTGAACCTCCATACTATTTTCCCTAATGGTTTTACTAAACATTCCCAACATTCCCATCAACAGCGTACAAACTGTGTAAGACATCCCTTTTTCTATCCTTATAAGCATTTTTATTGTCTTTTTGATTACAGCTATTCTAACAGGGTGAGATAATATTTCATTATGGGTTCTGATTTGCATTTCTTGATGATTAGTAATGCTGAGCTTTTTTCACATACTTATGGGCCTTTTTTCTATCTTCTTTTGAGAAATGTCTATTCAGATCGTTTATCCATTTTTTAATCAGACTGTTGTTTTGTTGTTGATTTTTTGCTTCCTCATACATTCTGGATATCAAGTCCTAGACAGACAGTTGCCTTTTCACTCTGATTATTTCCTTTCCTGTGCAGAACCTTCTTAGTTGATACAATCCCATTTTCAATTTTTGTTTCTATTGCCTGTATTTTCAGGGTCTTATCTAAAAAGGCATTGCTTTTACCAATGTGTGATATATATATTCTGGTTCCACTCCAGCTTACAACTCCTTCCTCAGGCCACAGAACCAAAATTTCTCTTTCTCAAGGAGGGTCACAGAAACTACAATCTCCTCCTCCCTTGTCTGTCTTAGAGCTGGCCATCAAGAAATTTTCTGGCTTCGACTCGTCTAATAGGTCATTAAAACTCCTCACACCAGAGGGGTCCTGCCTTAAAACCTGAATGGAGAAACAATGCACAGAGGCCAAGAATGCTAACAGAGAGCCTTCAGTGGGTTTCTCCAGTTTATCAGCATTAGATATGAAATAATATCTCCATTAACCCCCAAAAGAATAAGATTCACAGAGCTTCCACAGAGTTAAACACATGGAGATTCTCCGAGGATGGCATGCATGCCTGAAGAGAGCATGGAAGTTCTCTGACCTTTTTCCCATACCTTGCCCCATGAATTTCTTCACCTGGATCCCTTATAACTTTTTATACTAAACCAGTAAACACTTCCCTGAGTTCTGCGAACTACTCTAGCAAATAAATCAAACCCAAGAAATGGGTTGTTGGAACTCTGATTAATAGGTGATAGCCAAAAGCACAGATAAAACTTGGGGTTTGCAACCGGCATCTAACATGGGGAGAGAGAAGGACAAGACGGGAACTGCGCTCACCCTGTATCTACCTGTATCCAGGTAGTGTCAGAATTGAATCAGGATTAGAGGGTAACCAGCTAGTGTACACTGCCTGCAGAACTGATTTCTTGCTTGCAAGTAGAGAGAAATCCCTATACCTTCTGAGGTCACGAAGTCTTCTATATTGTGCTGCAAGAAAGTGAAGACAAGGAATCTGTTTTTCCAAAGTATTCCCCCTGTGTTTTCTAAAGGTACACAGTTTCAAATCTTGTATCTTTGATGCATTTCAAATTTTTTTTCTTTTTTTGGGTGCTGGGGATCGAACTCAGGTCCTTGTGCTTGCTAGGCAAGTGCTCTAACCACTTGAGCTAAATTCCCAACCCCTGAATCGATTTTTTTAATTGATTTTTATACACGGAGATGGGGACTAGTTTTATTCTTCTATATATAGATATACAGTTTTCCTAGCACTACTTACTCAAGAGACTGTCCTTTCTCCAATGTATGTTTTTTGGTGCTTTTTACTCTATGTATTTTTAAGACTTTCCTTTTATGATTGGTTTTGAGTATGTAGGTTATAATATGCCACGACAGTTTTCTTCGATGTTTTTTGTAACTGGGATTCACATTTGATCAGTGAATTTACAGTTTTCATAATTACAACAAGTTCTCAGCTGTTATTTCAAGTATTTTTTCCTCTCATCTCTTCACCTCTGAGAACTCAACTGTTCATATATTAGCTTTCTTGAAGTCTTACAGCACACTTACAGTATGTTTTACCTCTCTCATTTTAGTTCTCTTCCTATGCCTTGAAATTCACTAATCTTTTCTTCTACAACTTCCAACTTGCTACTTACTGATCCCGTCTGTGTTATCTTTCATCTAGGCATCAAAGTTTTTATAACTCCATAAGTTTAATTTTGCCGGACGTGGTGGCACATGCCTGGAATTCCAGCACTTGGGAGGCTGGGGTAAGGAGGACTGCCTCAAATTCAAGGCCAGCCTGAACTACAGACCGAGACCTTGCCTCAAAAAAATAAATTTAATTTCATTCTTTTTATACAGTATACACAGTTATGATAACCATTTTAAAGTCATTCTTTGCTAAATCTCCTATGTCAATTTCAAATGAACATTCTCATTATGGGTTGCGTTTTCCTGCTTCTTTGTACTTGGCCATCTTTTTTTAGATGCCAGACATTGTCAATTTTACCTTGTTTTTTTTTCTGGTGCTAGGGATTGAACTCGGGGCCTTGTGCTTGCTAGGCAAACACTCTAACCACTAAGCTAAACCCCAATCCCTATTTTACCTTGTTAATATTGAATACTTCTGTGTTTCCATAAATATTCTTGAGATCTGTTCTGGTATGCAGCTATCCCGAAATAGTTTGATACTTCTGAATCTTTTCTTTTGATTTGTTACAAAGATCTAGAGCAGCGCTAAATCTAGAGCTAATTAATTTCTACTAGGGAAGCCAAGACTTTCCTGAGTCCTCCAAGAAGCATGAGTTTTCCTAGTCTGGCAAGTGCTAAAACAATCATGACTTCTACGTGATTTATATTATTTGTAAGTCTTATAAGTAAGACTACAGCTTGCCTAGACTTGTTAGCCAAGTGAATGGAGGGAAACACTACATGTCCACAAGTTTATCAACTTGGTTATTTCTTATAACTACCAACATCAAACAAGCTTCCACTCTTCACCATTATGGTTATTACGAACTTTTCATTTTTAGCAAAACTAGGTTATGTACCATCCACTCACACTGGTCCAGCAATAATCTAAGTAATTTGAAGTATTTCAATAGTAAATACAAAGTATTCCTCTTTCTTACATGAAAAATTTTAACTACTAGCTCAATCAGAATGGCATCAACTATTTTACAAAAAATAAATTTTTAGTTTGGTCTGTTAGTGTTATCTTGCCAGAGGTGATATGGGCACCTAGATAAAAGTTCTAGCCTGCCAGAAGAATGACTCCAAAAGATGCAGGTGTCTTTGTATACCTGACAGCACCACCTGCCACAGTAACCTCAAATCCAGATGCTCAGTTGCCAGAAGCCAGAGACTTCTCCAGACGGATGACAAAGCAACTGTGCAAAGACAAACACTGTTGTATTCCTGATGGTTACTGCTTTATAAATTAGACATAACTACTGTTGCAGGATTAGGAAATCTGACGGGGCGGATTAAACCCACAGCCTTAGAAGTGAGCTACATCCTCAGCTCTTTATTTGAGACAGTGCCTAAGTTACCAAATTGCTCAAAATGGGCTTGAACTTGTGATCCTCCTGCTTCAGTCTCCCAGAGTGTTAGGATTACACGCATGAGCCATAATGCCCGGCAGATTTTAGTTGTATCAGTCCTCCCAATATACAAGTTGGTACGTGTGAAATGATAAAATTAATTATTAAAGCCCTAGAGCAATTTCAGATCTCATACGATGAATACGGTAAATTTCCAACGATTGTTTATTCTGGTTTTTTGAGACAGGGTCTCTCTAGGCAGCCCAAGCTGGTCTCAAACTCATGGCAATCCTCCTGCCTCAGCCTCCCAAATGCTGGGATTACAGGCATGTGCCAACACACCCAGCTCTGTCCTAAGCATTTATAGAAGAAAGTAAGTAAGGTGAAGCCCCAAGTCCTCTTATAGACGCTCTTGGCTTAAAAATGATTAAAAAATAAATGTCCTAAATGTCCTTATGAATAATACAGAATGATTCAGAAGTGAGAAGACATATTCCCTGAAATTTATTTTAAAATATTAGCTAATAAAAAAAGTAAAGACAAACAGGAAATAAGGATGGCAAACTGGTAACAATTAGTGAACTCAAAGGATAGATTTGTAAGACTCTCTATCTTTTATTTTGTATATAATTTTTCAAATTAAATTTTATAATGAACACAATGTTTTCTTGGTCATTTCTGAAATCACTAACAAAACATGCACAAAAATTTTACGAAAGTTGCAATTTTAGAAAAAGTAAATAAAAACAAACAGGCCAAAAAATTAGTGTTTTCACTGAGAAAATGGATACCTGACAGATTTTCCCATTCTTGTATTCCATTTTTCGGTACCTCCTCGTCCCTAAATATAGTGTTGGTTTTACAGTGTAAAGGAAGGGGACTATTAATGTATTATTGTTCAAATCAAAAGACAGCAGTTGCCAGCTTAAGATGAACATTTTCTTTGAAAGAAATGTACCAAGATAAAAGACGTACCTGCTCCTCTCTTTTCTGCTTTCGTAGTTGCAGTCCTTCTTCCTCCCTCCTCCTGCGCATCTCATCAGGATTTAGAGATTTGTTCTTATAACTTTTCAGGCGGAAGTTCTCTTTTCCTGGGGTAGTCATGATTTCTACAAGGGTAGAAAGAGAACAGGTGAGCTAGCTTACAAAAAGGTTCTCTTTCACAAGCTCAGCCTTAAGCATATACGATACGTACCCAGACACTAGAAATAATTATTTTTAACAGTTTTATTAAAATACACACTTAGAAGTTTTTATTGTATTCACAGCTGTGTATAACTATTACCATAGTGAATTTTACAGTATCTTCATCGCCTTAAAGAGAAATCCTGGAGCTGGAGGGATTGGAGGGGGGCCACTGGGGTCATGGCCTGGAAGGGTGTATTCTTGGCCACAGTTCCTACTTTTTCTGTTTTCTCTCACCATACCCTTCTGTCATGCTTTTTCTACCTTTGGGCTAAGCGATCATGGACTAAACCAGGAGTCAAAATAAACCTCCTTTAAGTTTTGAGTGTCAGATATTTCATCCTAGCAATAGAAAAGATGAGTAATACACTGAGTTGCTGAGCTTTTTTTTTTTTAATCATTAAAAGGTGTTGGACTTTGTCAAATGCTTTTTCTGTGTCTACTGAGATGACAATGTAATTTTTTCTTTTACTTTACCTCAACTGGTTTTTGGACTTTAAACCAAGCTTGTACTTCTGGAATAAATCTCACTTGGTCATGATGTATAAATATTTTTATATGATGCTGAACTCAGTTTGCCAGTATTTGCTGAGGAACTTTATATTCGTAGTGACTACACAGTGGTGGCAAACCTGTAGTACACGTGCCACAGCAGGATGTTTGTTATCTCTGAAAGCTCTAAAAAGTTCATCACTGTACTGTCTGTAGTATTCTTGTGATGCCTCTTTTTGCCTTTGCTATCACAGTTATACGGGCTCCATAAAATGAATGGAGAAATGTCCCCCCACTCCTTCCTTTGGAAGACTCTGTGAAGAGTGAGTACAGTATTAACACATCTTTAAGTGTTTGGCAGAATTCAGCAGTGAAATCAGATGGGCCTAGGTTTTATGTGTGTAGTTTTATAACAAGTAATTCAATGTCTTCACATCTTACAATTCTACTCAGATTATTCCTTATTGAGAGTTTTAGTCGTTTTTCTTTTCAAATAAATCTGTCCATTTCATCTGAGTCACTTAATTTATTGGGATATAACATCATAGTATTTCTAATCCTTTCAATTTTTTGTAAAGTCACTAATAACATCCCGTTTCATATTTTTTCCCTTCGCATTTTTTATTAGTGCATATTGGTTAAACACATTAATGGATTCCATTTTGGTAGATTCATAAATGCATGTAACATACTTTCATCAGCCCCCCCATCAGCCCTTTGGCCCACTCTCCCGCCTAGTTTCACATGGAGGGGGGTTCATTTCAGATTTGAATATTAGAACCCTTTCCTTACCACCAACCCAATCTGCTGCTGTTGCATTCTAAGGTTTCAGTAACCCTGGATTGGCCAAGGTCCAAATATATTAACACAAAAATCTAGAAATAAATAATTTTTAAGTTTTAAATTGCACACCATTTTAATTGTTGATGAAATCTCATACCACCCTACACTATTCTGTCTAGAACGTGAATCATCCGTTTTTCCAGTGTATGTAGCTACCTACATTACTTTCCTGAAAATAACTCTTGTTCCAAAAGATGCAATAGGGTATTATTTTCAGGAGCTGTCTTATTTTCTCATGTACAACAATCTACTTCTATTTATGTACAAAAATCTGCAGTTATTCATATACAAAAACCTACATTTATCCAAATATAATCATATCATCTTCTATCTTCTTCTGGAACATCATCAGAGTTCTCCAACTCCTGAATTCTGACCTTAAATTTTATTTTCTTTTTTTTATTTTTTGAGACAGGGTCTCACTAAGTAGTCCAGGCTGGCCTTGGACTCTCTATATAGCCCAGGCTGTCCTCAAACTCATGGCAATTCTCCTGCCTCAGCCTCCTGATTACAAGAGTGTACCACCACACCCAGCTTAGCCTGTATTTCTTGCAACTGCATTTCCTGTAGAACCACCAGCCCTAATCTCTCATGTCCAGCAATAGCGCTCTCCTTAAATGAACGCTTCTTGTCCCAGCAGCCTGCTTGTAGTGCACTGGCAACACAGATGTTGGTGATTTTGTCCCATGAATTCTTCAACCAAGTAACAACCTCTTGCAGGCAAGGTACCACAAAGTTTCCATTAAATCAAGTGTTAACTGAAGACTTACAAGCTAAGAGTGGTAACAAAAATGGTGACAGTTAAGAATGATGGTCCGTGGGGCTGGAGATTTAGCTCAGTGGTTAGAGTGCTTGCCTTGCAAGCATAAGGCCCTGATCTCCAGCTCCAAAAAAAAAAAAAAAAGAATGATAGTCCAATCCCCAAGCAATGCATATACATTCTAACTTTACAAGCTGAAGACTGGTTTGCAACAAACTGGTTTAATCACCCTGAGATTAGACAGGCAGCCCCTAATGGCACTTATTGGTACCGTGGAATCCATGTGTGTCCCTGGCTACCCCCTGG
Organism: Hystrix cristata; assembly: GCA_004026905.1. Classification (NCBI taxonomy): domain Eukaryota; kingdom Metazoa; phylum Chordata; class Mammalia; order Rodentia; family Hystricidae; genus Hystrix; species Hystrix cristata. The sequence goes on along the minus strand of PVJO010005779.1, from coordinate 1,656 downwards.
ACAGATAGGGAGAGCCACACTGGGATTTGCATGGCTACAAGGCAGGAGTGTGTCAAGAGTACTGACCAACCTGCAAACTTGCTTCACCTGTGACACCAATGGACTAGGAGCCATTGGTATGATCATTTGGCTGCTGTTTTTAATCCCTTCTCTAGGATTAGAGGATGTCACCCAACACACTGAGGTCTTAACCAACTATACTCAACCAGGTTTAAACGACACCTTAACAGGGATCTCTCTCCTAAATGAAGAAGTCAAACTAATGAGACAAGCCGTCCTCCAGAACTGGATGGCCTTTGACATTCATAACAGCAGCACAATGAGGAACTTGTGCGATTGTGAAAGCTGAATGTTGTGTGTACATCTCTGATTCTTCTTCTAAAATCTTGGCAGCTTTTCAAGGTATTAGACAACAAATTAATGCCATGTCAGATCCAGAAGCTCCCTGTACCTTTTCCTTACCCCCTTTGTGGGAGGCCATCACTAGTTCTTCCTGTGGAAAAAATAGTTGGCCATATTAATAACAGTCTGCTGGTCTTATTGCTTGGCCCATGCATGCTTAACTGATTCTTTGGTTTTGTCTCCTCCAGATTTAAAGCTATATGCCTACCCAAGATGCGAATGCCTGATGTATACCAAGGACCTGTAGACAGAGCCTCCAGAGACTATCTCTAACCACGCCCCTTGCCACCTGCTGAAAATAACAAAAATGACCATCACCCCTTGCTCCATCACACAGCTAAGGGGGACCTCTTCAGGGAAGCCAAGTATCTAGACAAAGTCATAAAATTAACTGCTCCCACCGTACCACCAAATGTAACTTGTCTCTCTTGCTGGGTGTTCAACAACTAAGGTTTGGGAAACCAAAACTAAAAGGTAAATGGGCTAAGAGGACAGCCAATATTTTGGCCCTGGCCCTCCAAGGTCAACAAAGACTGATGATACAAGGGGACCATTCCACAAAATCCTACAACCTTAGTGAGTTACACAACCTCCTGAGCAAGGAGATTGTTAGACTCCCTGAGGACAAACAGGTGTCAGCCAGTGTGCATCCTGCAGGAGGGTCACTAACCCTCCTTCTGCAGGAAACCCTAAAGTGTTTCCAAGTAGCACCTTGTGGTCTAGCACAGACTGTGACCCACCCTGACAAATGATACATTTGACAGTGGATGGATTAAGAACCAAAGTCTCTGATCATGGCCCCAGAAAGAAATGCTTGCAGTCACCTGACTGACCTTAACATATTGGGAGGTTAATTACTACGTTTGACAAAGGTCTCATCTTAACTTGGTCTTGAACATCCAACAACAGGAGGACATAGGCAGAAATATGAAAAATAATGATATAAGCCAGACATACAGGGGCAATCTCTAATCACTGACCCCTGCTAAAAATCCTAAGGGCCAGCTGGTTGCAACTGTTATTCCAAGCCATTAAAAACATCTAACATGGTCCCGTTCCCAGTCTACCTTTCTACCCTGTTGCTTGGGCTTTAGCCATACATGCCTTTAACCTTTTTGGTAAGGCTTCTTTTTTTCCTTTGCCTAGAGGCTACCAAATCCCAAGAGGTCATACACACAAAACCCACTGTAAAGCTGCCAGATGTCTACCGAGGCCCACTGGACAAAACCTCCCCACTGGTCTTCGCCCATTTCT
>PVJO010005778.1:0-95137 GCA_004026905.1 Hystrix cristata | reverse complement strand
CTACACTATGGAGTACTACACTGCCATAAAAAAGGATAAACTAGAGTCATTCATATATAAATGGATGTTTCTTGAGAACATACTCTTAAGTGAAATAAATCGGACACTCATGAGCACACATCGAATTGTTTCTCTGATATGAGAGACCATAACTGTAAATAAGGACAAAGAGGTGTAATAGATATTATATAAAAGGAGGTTGGTGTGCAGAGGAGAGGAGTGCTGGAAAGAAAGAAGGGGAAAAGCAGAAAGGCAACAGGAGAAAGAGAGGGGAAAGGGAAAATATGGAAAATGATGAATGAACCTGCTATAAATAGGGAGGGAGGGAGCAGAGGGGAGGGGCGGGGGAGAAGGGGAGAACCAAGATGCACCATGTATAGGTACAGAATAAATGTAATGAATGTGACCAATGTATGTAGAATGTACCAATACATGCTCTTGGTTTAAAATAAAAAAAAATACATTTATCACTCTAGATACCTGGATAATTTAGCTCAGTGTGAAGGCCCAGGGTTCAATCTCCAGTACTACCAACAAAATGAAACAAAGAAAAACAAAACTAAAACAGTTATGTGTAGTTGATAATAGAATGTCCATTTGTTTGGCCTGCACTCTTCTAAGGTAGTAACAGATCACATTTCCAGCTGAAGAATGGGGTTCAAGAATCCCGTCTAATGTAACCCTTTTTTTTTTTTTTTTTTTGTGGTGCCGGGGATCGAACTCAGGCCCTTGTGCTTACAAGGCAAGCACTCTAATCACTGAGCTAAATCCCCAGCCCCAACCCTTTTCATTAGGGCAATAATCAAACCCAAAGTCCACAAAGACTGAAGTCTTAAGTAATCCAAGACCAGCATTGCCATTACCTCTTGGTGAGGCCACGAAGAAGGCCTGGTTTTGGTCTCATTTTTACTTTCCTGGAGTTATTCAAAGCCTCCAATAAAAGCATGTATGGGAGAGAATTCAAATGTCTACAAACTTACTCATAATGTAGTTCATTCTGCTCCAGGAAGTCCTCCACAGTGACGACATCTTCTGCTTTAACATGGAAATCAACTGTACTATGAGGTTTGATTTGTATGACGGAATCTGGTTTCCAGAAGTCAATCTAAATAAAAATCAAGGTGTACTGTACTAGACTTATATAATTCAATACATGGATAATCTGGTAACACACTGTTTTGCTGTTTCACTGAGTTATTTTCGAAATAAAATTACCCATGTAAGCTCTTTAAAACGTTTCCTTTGAGTGAACAAAGTTTGGGACCAAGCAGTTAGATGTCTACAAAAACATTTACAAATACATTTTTACCTTAATTGATTATCAACAAGGAAGAATTATTTCCTATAATACTAGTTAACTGCAGTATTCTGTAACTGCTCTTTTTCATTTATTGATTTTCTGGACCACTTGCTTGTTGTGATAACAATCTGTGTGACAATGGTTAAGTATCTGAATGAATGATAATGAATTAACTACAGTCAGCAAATTTTGTGGCAAGAAATTGAGTTTTCCCTTTTATTTTTAAATAAACTTATTTTATGAGTTCATCTTGCAAGTCTGTGCAAGTCTCAATAAATTGTAGAACCAGGCTCATCCTTGATCTGTGGAGGGTACATAGGAAGCAACATGGTATCTTTCCACAGCAAGTATCTGCACACCATGGCTAGAAAGTAAATATGCTTAGGGATCCAGTAATATATTGGCATTTTCACTTATGCAGTTATTTATCAGCTGTTATTGAGAGACTATTTATCAGCTGTTCTTGAGAATAGTGAGAGACATTCTAGTAGGCAAATGGAGCATGACCTCTGACTCCATGGAGGAGACTTTAGAGAAAATTAAATACAAAAACCAGTGAGATATATTTGATTATTTAAATGCTTTTATTAGTGAATGTGTGGTTTTAAATATCTACTGTGCCCATAAAATTAATAACTAGACTATGCTGTCACACATAGGTGCATATTTCCCTGTTTCTCCTTTGTGCTGAGTAGAGGCCCAGAAGCCTGAGATGAGCCTTTCTCCATGTCTCATTCAGTTCCCGGTTGGATGTCTATGAGTTGGTCTTAGGCTGGAGATGTGACTGATGGTGACATTCAAAACCACTGCTTGCAAACCGGAAAGGAAGTTTTGGCAGACTTAGAGACCACAGAAGAAAATGAGGATGTAAAGTTTTAAGATGATTTGGTTTCAGATACACCTGTGGGGAATCCAGGCACCTGTATCCTGTCTTGGTTGTCTTCAAAGCACTGTAGAAGTCCAGTGGGTTCTGAGCTGGGGGTTTGGCCTAAAGAGAACACCAGGGCAACAGAAGGCAGGAACCAAGAGACCATCAAAAAATATTTGGGAAGCAAAGGTGTGAATGTGGTTATCACCAAAGCAGTTGAAAGGAGAGAATACTGATGGTTGGATGAGGATTAGCTATAGCCCAGTGAGCCAAGGGCATGCCATGACAGGGCCAGAGAAAATAGGGGGCTGGTGATAAGTTCTGGTTAGCCAGTGATGGGAAGAGAGGGGCAATGAAGATAAGGACATTATAAGAGAAAGAATATTTTTGAAAGGTAGTTTTGCATTTGTGATCGCCATATGTGCCTCTCAGTCCAAGGTGATGTGGCAGAGGAAAGTATGCCTTCATTATAGGCACAGATGAGCACTGGTAAAGCACATCAAGTCATGAGGTGTCAGCAGCCTACCTGGACAGTGCCTACTCACTCACATATAATTGCCGGGAACATTTTTTGTGCTCAGGGTGCTCCCTGCTTCTGAGATCTACATCTCTGTTCCTGAGAGATCTTCCTCCAGAACTGGGAAAAGCCCAGTATCAGCTCTGGGTTGGCAGGAGGTGCCAAGGATATATCTTTCTGTAGAACTACTCAACTGATGACTCTAAGTAGGTACCTAGGTTCTCCAGCTCCCTGACTTGTCAGGTGGAATAATTTTAAAATGTATAGTTTGTACTCTTTTGTAGAGCTTCTCTGTGGGCTGAGCTCCAGCTGCCCTCTGTGGGCACTAGTTTAAAAACATTGCCCCTCTGTTGATTGTCTTCCCTTCTCTGTGTCATTCTTCACTTTTAAAATTGTCTTACCAGTGCTACCTGCACTGTCAAACAAAATCCTTTCTGTCGAATCTTTTTCTCAGGGTCTGCTCTGAACAAACTCGTTAAGATGCTGGCTTTCCACTTTGCCTGACATCTTTGGTAATGGTTCTAATACAACCTTGAATATGGTTCTTTTTCTGATATTAAACTGAAAATTGCCTTCTCTAACCTCCTGAGCTATTGCCCATTGGTCTTGGCCCTGCCAAATACTGGAACACTGTAAGATTCTGCTGTAAGAATGGATTTTTAGCAGGGCATGTTGTAAATATGTTTGATGAAAGCTTGCAGACTAATCTGAGGTTGCTGAAAAATTTCTTTTTGACGGGGCTACAATTGGTCAGCAAATCTGTCACCATCCAACAGTATGGAGTGTTGAAAGTGTGGCACAGACTCAATATCTTGTAGTCTCCAGTACTAGGTAGCGGAAACATAGCTGGACATGAGGTGCAACACGATGTCCTCACAGCTGCTCATCAGGGCACCAATTATGGACACAAATAAACGCAAAGTAATAACACAAGGAGATAATATGAATTTCAGGAATTACCAAGAATTTGTGATTGAGATTTATGCTGAAAATTTAGAAATGGGGTAAATTATATAAGAAGAAAAGAATCGAATTGTATGTTAAGAAGTTATGAAATTGAAGCTGTAAATGATAAATGTAGGAAGCTGAGTGGCAGAGAACAATACAGGACATTTATCAAATGGTAGGGGGTTATCTTAGTGATAACTTTTTGCTAATGTCAACTTAATTAGTCAGCTGGTAACAACTAAAGACTTCTTCATAAACTATATCACAAAACTAGCACAAAAGCAAGATAAAGTAGCATATAAAATTTAAATTCTTTCAGGAATAAGATTGGAACATAAAAAAGTAAATATTGGTGTTGGAAATCTTTGGTTCTTCACAAATTTGCACAAACTTGTTTTTATCATATTGCATTTGATTATAAGTCAAGCATGTTACAGATCCTTAATTTATTTAAAGAGATCTTTTTTTTTCTTGTCAGAAATAGAAGCCACTTCTAGTCAGGCCTAATTTTAGACAGTGAGGAGGAAACCTCTGGTGTACCAGCAATGATGAAAACACAAGAAGACTGTAACTACGTTATCAAAACCATTGAGAAAAACACACCTTCAATTCAGGGAACACAGAATTCAAGAAAGTCCAGAGAAAGGAGGTTAGTTCTATGGTGACTGTCTGTGAGAGGAATCAGTGCAACCTCGACTGCAAGGAAATAAAATAAAATTCGTAGTATGCAATTACAGGTGTAAAAGGAGAGGCTGCTGGAGTACGATGTGGTCACAGATCTCTCCAACACATTTAACTTTTTAAAGGACATGTTCAAAAGCTGAGAGGAAGGACACATGGCCAAGGATGAATACAAAGACTGGATGTCCTTGTAATGATCTTATCAGGAAGGCTACAGCCCAGAATATACTCATCCACACGATTGCTAAGCAGAATAAAAATCTCTTTATTTCATGTTGGGAAATTAAAAAAAAAATGTGTCCCACTGTTGGAGCAAAAGCATATGTTTACGATTGAAGGAGAGAGAGTAGCCCTGTTAAACTTTTTTTGGAATTAACACTATTCATTATTTTTTTCTACTTCTAATGACAGATGAAATTACCACCAAGACAAATAAAGAATTTTTCACATGTAATTTAAGCAGAAATACTGCCTCTGAAAGAGTATTGAGGCCCAAGGTAGATGAGGAGATGGTAATTATACTGGTATGTAAATTGGATTTAGAATCCCAAATCTAATGGTAGTAATAATCAAATGTTTATATAGCTCTTCCTATTTAAGTTATTTCTAAGTGCTTTACTTATATTCTTTTGACTCTCATAACAATCCTCTAAGGCAAATAGTATCATTGTGATTTTACAAATAAGGAAGGTAAAGCCCAGACAGTCCCAGGCAGTCTGAGACCACTGTAAATGCTGAATTTTCTACTCTTGACCACTATAAAATGCTGAATTTTAGATAATTTAAAAAATACCACAGATGCAATTACAGAATTTTCTCAGCAATATTGGAAGAAGCAGAGCTTAAGGGGCTCACTAGGGACTAGAGGAGGATAGTCTTGGATCTCATAAACAGGAAAACAGGTGAAGCCCAGAAGCAGGAGCTCCTGGGGCCTGGCATGGATTCTGGCCGAGCTGCAGAGTAAACTGGAAGCAGATGGACTGTGAATGTTCAGAAAAGGAAGCTGTGATCTCTAGGAGACAGTGTGGTTTAAAGCAAGAATAAGCTAGGCCCAATTAATGTCATTGTATTATTGGAAGAGACCACTAACCTGGTAGAATACTGAATCTTAATCTCCATAAAGCGCTCGATGAAGCCTCTGCACCCATACCCTTTTTACAAGCTGGTGAGTGGCACAGTGTCAGCCCTAGATAAACACCCTGGTAACTCGGGGTGGTTGAGCAAATTCATCCAAGGAGAATAGGTTAATGAATCACTTTTAGGACTTAATGTGGTGTCTGCCACACTGGAGATTTATGATAAATGCATATTGAATGAGTAAGACAGAAAGGAGGCTGTGCTGATCCCTAACATACTTAATACTTTTTTCAGTGACGAAGACCAAAGTTAAGAAGGCATATTTCCAAAACTTGCTAGTGACGCAAAGTTAGGCGGAAGAATTATTTCCTTAGATGACTGAATTTATTTTTGAGAAGGTCTAAACATGTCAAAAGCAGGTTACAAGGACACATTTTAGCAGCTAGCACCCTACATCTAAAATCCTACATTGAGGCAAAAAATCAGTTAGGCAAGCACAGAAGGAGAGATACCTTGTTTGAGGATGATGCATGTGAGAAAAAACCTTAATGGCTTTGATTGAACACAGGTTTAATAGAGGCTAAGAATGTTCTTTGGCTGCTCAAGATGCTAAAAAGAATCTAGGCCCCATTAATAAATGTCCCCTTTACAAATGGTCTTGTAGTATGTATTAATGGTCAGAAAATGGTTCTGTAGTATGTATTAATCAGAACACACCTGGAGGCCCCTTGTCAATTCTGATAGCAACATTTTAAAAAAGAACTATTGGACAAAAAACTGAACTGTAATCACAGGAGACCAGAATGGTCAAAAATCTGTAAAGCAATGCTAGAAGAAATGATGGGAAGCCTGGAAAAGATAAAGCTTAGAGGTAACACAGCATTTGGCTCATCCAGGTCTAATGGGCCAGAGTTAGAGAAGATAGTTTGAGCTCAAAAGATAGCTTAAGGAAGAAAACGAATAGGATGACTTGTAATGAAAATGGTCTATTACATAAGCAATAAATCTATTGTTCCTGAAAGTACCTGACACTGTTTTCTGGGAGGAAATTCTAGATTTAAGTGGAAGGTTGGAATAGATGGGAATTGAACTCAGGGCCTTGTGTTTGCTAGGCAAGCGCTCTACCACTGAGCTAAATCCCTAACCTGATGACTTTCATATTTTCTTTCAATTCTAGTCCTCTGATTTTATGATTGTGACACTATCTACTTCATCCTTCCTCTACACTTGAAAAGCTAAAAGCTGAAAGACAGACAGATGGATGAAAGGTATTTAGGAGCTAGGCGATTATTTTGTTTTATGTATTCATGAAGAAATGACATTGGCCCCAGTAGAAATACTTGTGGTCAACAATAGCTTCCTGCCACAATACATATATAATGAAAATATTGATTTTTGTCCCAGATATAGTGATTTTTAAAAAGTAATACAGAGATTTCAGTTTCTTGAAATCAAAATAAAAGTCACACATTGTTTTTTACCCATCCCTCCCCCCTTCTATCATTAAGGGAACCAAAATCAAGATAAGAAAAACTCAAGCAGTTTGATTTGTAATGAAAGACAATCAAAGAGAACAGATGATACATGGAAATAAATTAGAAGTTGGACAAAAGCCCAGTTTTTCAGGACTATTCAAGTTGATCATTTTTCTGTTTTGCCTTAGAAGGTGACTGCATTAGATGTTTTATAGCCTTCAAAACAGTTCCAACTCATCCAGCTGTTGCAGTCCCAAATCTTTCACAAGTATGCATGGCTTTATACTACTATGAGGTGCACAGCAATCTAATTTAGCAGAAAGAAGGTATCGTGACTTTACTTTCCAAATTTTTATTTCTTGCTACCAAAAATACTACAGCTATCATTTCATCTTATTCTTCCTTTGGTGGAATCACAGCACAGTCAGCTTTTAAAGTAGGTGTGAACAATCCGAAAGTATAGAATTTTTACTTACCTGGCTGGTGCTGGCCAATTCCTGCACTAAGTTGATATGATTTTCATCTTCAACACTGACACGGAAAACCTTATGGCTAAATGGTGAGAGAGCAGAAGAATAACAATTTTAAAACTATGTGGTATTTCCACTTTTGGGCTAGTAAGGAAGAACTTAGTCTTTGAGGAGTTGCTCACCTACCCTTCAAAGTCCTCACCAGAAGGACGAGCATATGACAAGGCCGCAGTTAGCAGAACCAGGAGCACCAACATTGTGCCTAATGGGTTGGCTAGACGACCTGGGTTGTCTACTGCTTTTATACTCTAGCGTGTTCTTTCTTTTCTTGCCCCGACTGCAAGCAGATATTGTCAGAGTTTGATTAGCGCCTTTCTTGGAATTGTTGCTCAGCAGCTGTGTAAAGTCTGAGAAGATTTCTCTTGCAAACCTGTGGAAACAGAGCAAGTAATCTCGTTTGGTTTATTTACTATGAGTGGTAGACCTTGACTAGCCTGGAAGAAATTGAGTTTTAAATAAAATCCATGTTCCAGTTTTTTTTAAATTTTAAATTGAGAATTACACACAGTGAATTCTATAGGTTTAAGTAAAAAGTTTGATGAATTTTATCAATGTATATATATTTATATATTTATCAGTATTTTTATTTATGTTATTGGATTGTTCCTTTTTATTAATAAGTAATATTCCATTGGAGGAATATACTATAATTTGCTTAGCTATTTTCCTGTTGATAGGTACTTATGTTGTTTCTAATTTTGTGTCATTATGAATAAAACTGAAATAAACATTTTTGAACAAGTCTTTTCCTTGACATGTATTTTCATTTGAATGGGAGTAAATATCTAGTGGAATTGCTCAAAATAATGTAGATGTAGGTTTAACCTTACAAGATTCTGCCAAACATTTTTTCCATAGTGGTTTTACCATTTTAAGTGCTTACCCTCAATTCAGTTGTTTTGAATTCTCTCCAACTTTTATTTTGTATTCTTTAGTTTTGATAATGCTAATGAGTGAGAAGTAGTATCTAATTAGGATTTTAATTTACATTTCTGTAATGATTAAAATATTGAATATCTTTTCATGTGTTTATTGACCATTTGCTAATGCCCTTTTGTGAAGGATCTGTTGAACTCTTTTGTGTTTTTAAAAGAGATTGGTTGTTTGCCTTTTTCTTTCTTGTTTTGTAACACTTCTTTATACAGCTTGAATACACGTTCTTTGTTAGAAACCTATATTGCAAATATTTCTTCCCTTGAATTTTCATTTCCTTGATGTTATCTTTTGACGAGAAGGCATTTTAAATTTTATTACAGTTTTATTTTATCTATGCTTTTCTTTACAATTAATGCCTTTACATCCTTTCTACAAATCTTTGTCTATCCCAAGGTCTCAAACAAATTCTCCTGTTTTCTTGTAGAAATTTTGTAGCTGTAAGTCTTTATGTATGGTGTAAAGTCTGTGTCAATACCTTTTTAAAGCTATGGATATCTAATGAATTCAGTTTTATTACCCCATTGAATTGCATTGGTTTCTTTGTCAAAATTCTTTTGTCATATATGTGTGGGGCAATTTCTGGACTTTTGTTGTGGTCCATTTATATGTTTGTCTAATTTTATACAGCTACCACAGTGCTTGATTAATATACTTTATAATAATTCTTGAGATCAGAGAGTATATAAGTCCTCTATTCTTTTCTAAGATTGTTTTTGGCTATTCTAAGTATTTTATATTTACATATATATTTTAGAATAACTCTGTCAAAAAAACTGACTGGAACTTTGGGACTGCATTAAATCTATGAATCAGTTTGAAGAGAACTGGTATCATTGCACCATTAAGCGTAGTATTTGTCAAAAAGTGTGAAGAGTCTGAGATTTTATTCTACCTGCAAGATAAAAAGTTATCACAATCTCATAGATGTTGGCAGAAGGTATGAAACTTCTAGGTCGGAAACAAAGGACTTTTACTCCTGGCACAGCAAGCAGCATAAACTACATGTTAGTATCGGTTATTTTATGCCTTCATTCTGTGGGTGTGATGTACAGGTGGGCTCAGTGGGTCCTGTGCACACAGGCTTGTGTCACTGTCGTATACTCAGCTTAGGAAATTCCCAATCTTAGGCAGGGGATGCTAGCAAATCACCCCAACCTTTGCCCTAGAAGAGATATTAGCTTTATTATCATGGATAACAAACATTTTTCTTTTTCCTTCGAGAGCGGAAACTTCTCTATCTTCCAGTCTGTCTGATACAAATATCCTTGAAAAGAGAGTTCAGAATAAAAGCTGTCTCAGGACAGGGAGAAATATATGACTCATGATGACTAGGTTCTCAGCCGTCCCTACTGCTTTCTACACTTTCAAAGAATTTTTCCGTGAATATGCTATTGGGTTGGTTACTCTGATTACTCTGACGGGCTGGAACCAAATCTATTCAATTTGTCTAATGTGGCATTTAATTAAAGTTAGTATCAGTAGTACTCCAAATAGCATGATGTAGCCAGTCTGTTGACCTCAACCGTGCCTCCTCAAGGACCCAAAAAGCAGAAAAAAATTGCACGAGCGATCAGTATCTGCCTTAGAAAGATAGGCAACTTCTTCCTTAAATTTTAGTATTGATGATTCCATTTCTCCTTAGATAATAATTCGAGGTTTAAGAGCATCTATTAACTATTTCATGAACTCCATCATAGCTTGTTAGGAGGACGTCTAGGGCAATTCTATCATCCACAATATCCCTGGACACTGCTTTGGGACTGACTGTAATGTCCTCCAGGGCTAAGGCGTTGTTAACTGTATTTTGTGTGTATGAATAATTAGGATCCAATTCATGATTGCATTTAATTGTCATGTTTCTTTAGTATCCTTTAATTTGGAATAGAACTTCAACTTTTATCTTTACTAATGACATTTTCAAAGAGTACAACTAAGTTAATGTGCACAATGTCCTTCAGTTTGGTTCTTCTTGTTTCTCATAATTCTACTGATAAATTAAAATTTAAATTCCAATTGCACAATTTCATCAACATGACTAGTACAATGTTCAAAATTTAAGGCAATTCACTGACTTTGAAAGCCTGCCACTTTTGCATCTATTATTTTTATTTTTATTTTTTATTTTTTAACCAAGAACATGTATCGGAACAATGTACATATAATGGTTACATTCATAACATTTATTTTGTACCTGTACATGATGCATCTTGGTTCTCCCCCCCTTCCCTACCCCTCCCCTCTATTCCCCTCATCCCTATTCACAGAAGGTTCATTCACATTTCTCCATGGATTCCCTTTCCTTTTTCTATCCCTCTTTTCCCTTCCTGCTTCTCCCCCCTCTACCTCCAATGCTCCTCGCCTTTGAATATTATCTTCCTTTTATATTATATCTATTACACCTCTTTGTCCTATTTTACATCCATGGTTTCTCATATCAGAGAAACAATTCGATGTGTACTCATGAGTGTCTGATTTATTTCACTTAATAGTATATTCTCAAGGAGCATCCATTTACATACAAATGACTCTAGTTTATCCTTTTTTATGGCAGTGTAGTACTCCATTTGTGTAGAAAAACCACATCTTCTTTAGCCATTCATTGGTTGTTGGGCATTTAGGCTGTTTCCAAGACTTAGCTATTACAAATTGCGCTGCTATAAACATCCCCTGTGGTACGAGGATTCCAGTTCTTCTAGGAAGATCCCCAGTAGGGGGATAACTGGATCAAATGGAACCTCTAGTTCTAGTTGTTTGAGGAATCTCCATATTGATTTCTATAGTGGCTGGACCCATCTACATTCCCACCAACAATAGAGGAGGTTTCCTTTTTCCCCACAGCCCTGCCAGCATTTGTTATTGGTTGATTTTTTCATAAACGTAGTTCTTTCTGGAGTGAGATGAAATCTTAATGTTGTTTTGATTTGCATCTCTCGAATGACTAGTGATGTTGAACACTTTTTCATATATTTATTTGCCTTTTTAATTTCTTCATCTGAGAAATGTTTATTCATTTCAGATGCCCAGTTTTGGATTGGGTCTTTGAATTTGGGAGGTTTAATTTTTTTGAGTTCTTTGTATATTCTAGATGTTAGACCTTTGTCTGATGGATAGCTAGTAAAAATTTTTTCCCAGTTTGTGGGTTTTCGCCCTGTTCTATTTGTGATTCCTTTTGCTGTGCAAAAGCTTTTTAATAGCATGTGGTCCCAAACACTGATTCTTCGTGTTGTTTATTGTGCAGTTTGGGTTATGTTCATAAATTTTTTCCCTACCTCTATGTCTTCGAGGGTTCTTCCTATTTTATTCTCCAGTAGATTTAGTGTTTCTGTTTTAATGTTTAGATCTTTGATCTACTTTGATTTTAGTTTAGTACATGGTGAGAGAATTGGATCTAGTTTTAGTTTTCGGCATGTGGCAAGCCAATTTTTCCAGCACCATTTGTTAAAGAGGCTATCTTTCTTCCAGTGAGGGTGTTTAGTGCCTTTGTTGAAGATGAGGTATTTGAGTGTGTTTGGAGTTCTTTCTGTATCCTGCAATCTATTCCACTGATCCTCTGGTCTGTCTTTTTGCCAGTACCATGCTGTTTTTATCACTGTAGCTTTGTAGTATAGTTTTAGTTGGGAACTGTGATGCCCCCTGCCTTTCCCCTATTGCTTAGGATTGTTTTGCTATTCTTGGTCTCTTCTGGTTCCAGATGAAGTTCATGATTGTCCTTTCTAATTCTTTGAAGTATGTTGGTGGTATCTTAATTGGAATTGCATTAAATCTGTATAGTAATTTAGGAAGTATAGCCATTTTCACTATGTTGGTTCTTCCTACCCAGGAACATAGGATATCTTTCCATTTTCTGATGTCCCTTTCTATTTCCTTTTTTAGAGTGCTGTAGTTTTCCATGTAAAGGTCTTTTACTTCCTTTGTTAGGTAGATTCCTAAGTGTTTTATTTTTTTGTGTGCAATTATTAATTATTCCCTTCTCTGTACCCTCTTATAATGTTTTGCCATTATCTCTGCACACTGTTTGTTCATATTTTTATCCTGGTTGAATATTTGTGGATATTTTCCTTTCACTAGAATTGGAAGCTCCTTGAGAGATCAAACTGTGTCTTATTCATTTTAATTTGTTTGGCAGCCAGAGTAGGGTTCCTTGTTTAAAAGGAGGAAGGAATGAAGAAATTATGACAATCTGATATTTTTGCAAAATGTCAAGTTATTTTGGCATTGTCAAGTAACCACATTAGAAAGAGGATAATAGACAGATATTCCTTTGTTAGGAGGGTCACCTTTTTCTTTTCTCTTCAATGAATTGCAAAAAACTTCTAGATTTTGTTTTTTTAAAAATTTTTTTAAATTTTTTATTTTTTAATTTTTTTAACCAAGAACATGTATTGGTACATTGTACATATATTGATCACATTTATCATGTTGGTTTTGTACCTGTACATGGTGTCTCTTGGTTCTCCCCCCTCTTCCCCTCCCCTCCCTTCTGTTCCCTCCATCCCTATTTACAGCAGGTTTATTTACAATTCTCCATGATTTCCCTTTCCCCTTTCTTTCCATTTTTTCCTTTCCTGCTTTTCCCCCTTCCTTCTTTCTAGTACTCCTCCCCTTTGTATATTATCTTCCTTTCATATATTATCCGTTACACTACTTTGTCCTTATTTACAGTTATGGTTTCTCATATCAGAGAAACAATTCGATGTGTGCACATGAGTGTCTGATTTATTTCACTTAATAGTATATTCTCAATGAACATCCATTTACATACAAATGACTCTAGTTTATCCTTCTTTATGGCAGTGTAGTACTCCATTGTGGAGAAAAACCACATCTTCTTTAGCCATTCATTGGTTGTTGGGCATTTGGGTTGTTTCCAAGACCTGGCTATTACAAACTGTGCTGCTATAAACATGGTTGTGCATATATCTCTGTGGTATGATGATTTTTAACTCTTCTGGAAAGATCCCCAGTAGGGGAATAGCTGGATCAAATGGAACCTCTAGTTCTAGTTTTTTGAGGAATCTCCGTATTGATTTTCACAGTGGCTGGATTCTTTTTAGTTTTGGCTATATAAAAAGTCACATCATGCCTGGTGTGGTGGCACACGCCTCTAATCCCAGCACTTGGAAGGCTGAGGCAGGAGGATTGCCTCAAGTTTGAAACTGGCCTGGGCTATATACTGAGTTCAAGGCCACCCTGAAGTACATAGACCCCTCCTCAAAAAAACCAGAAAAAAAATTCACATCAAAGAAAAATTAAAATTATAAACTTACCTCAAGTCATAAAACCACTCCCCGCCATTGGTGTATTTTAGAATTGTCAGTCTCCTTGGGAGGGGTTCTTAGCATCTCTTCTAGATTCAGAATTCATGCCAGGTGGTGTCCACGCAGGATGGCTTTCGATTACCAGACCTGTCTTACACTATGATCTGGACCCCACATTGGTAGTAAATCATATCGTTTGCTCATTATTCAAGGATTTAGGTTTATTCTAAATTGCTATGCTAACTGTTCCATATTTTGACGTCGGGTTCGTTATCTCCCCCACCCACCCACACACACTGACTTTGCCTTTTGGATTTAGTGCTTTGTTAATGTCCTCTTAGCCTCAACCTTTGCAATCCATCACTCCTGATTTGGTTTCTTTCTTCACTTCACTTTCCTAGGTTGCCCTAAATTCTATCTTGGGTTGCATCTAAAAATAAAAATAAAGTAGCTAAATGAAAGTGGGAACTTGTTATTCATATAACTGAAAAGTTCGGCAATAATGCTTGCTTCACAGGTTTAGTTAACAATGTTCGTTAAACCTCTATTTTTGGTTAACTCTGCCATTAATGGGTACAGTTTTGCATCTGAATTAGTAACTCGTTTGGAAAGATAATTTATTCTTCTCAAAAGGTCTAACCCAAATCTTCATATTTGCTTTTTAGTTTTTTTTAACCGTGATTACATTTATCTTTATTTCCATCTGAATCAATTTTCTTTTTTTTTATTCTAGTTGTCATGTGTTATTTTACTAACTTTAATTTCTAAGCCAAGTCTTCCTTTTTATTCCTTATTTTATTTCAGTGGCACATTTTAGCTATACATAATGATAACATTCATCATAGGGAATTTGTACCTGTACATGATACATCTTGCTGCTTCTTTTTTTTCCCATTCCCCTCCCTCCCTTCAATCCCACTTTTCCTCCTTATTTACAAAAGCTTTGTTTCCATTTTAAAATCTTCAGATTTGGACTAACTTATAACATCTACGTATCTATCATTGAACCAAATTTTTGCGGTCAGGATAATGGGATGGGATGATTGGTCAAGTCTTATTCACCCCTAGAAATCTGGCATAAGCACCCCCCCGAAATATTTAATGCAACTATGACAGCTGCTGTGCTACCATTTCTAGGATGGATTTTGAGAGGTCTTCGCTTTTGTTTGTTACTAGCTCCCAAGTCAAAGTCAAGGTCACAGGTCAGAGCCTTTGCTGGAAAAGTATCTAACTTTTACCTTTAAGAGTGGGAGGGGTCACTATTTCCTATGGATCTTTTGCTAGAATGTTCTCCAGATTTAGAGAAGGGTTTCAGATCTGGATGGTTGAAAAAGAATAACAAAAACCCACTAAAGAAGGACATAATCATTTGTGGATGACTTGTGATGCTATAATTGGAAATGTAAATATTCTAGAGAATTCTCAGATGGTGCTTTGTGAATGTGAATGGAGGACAATTAGATTTTTAGTTAGTAATTAAAATTTGTTTTTGTTAGGTGTACAAATTTTTCTTAAAATTTGAAATTTCTGCCTTTTGTCTCATGTGTATGTTTTTAAATTCTTTTTTTTTTTGCATGTGCACAGCTTTAGTGATTAATAACATGAGAAATACTTTTTATCTGTGTTTTGTGTAACAGTATGAGATTTTGGAGAATCTTTAAATTGGCCCATAGTTTTATAATTAATCCTATGTGGGGTCCTAATTCCTAGAAAAGCATTTCCTTGTTTTTGTTGCAAGTTATTAAGTAGAAGAAGGCTCTAAGGTTAAATATGTTTGTGTTAAGCTAAAACAAGAATGCTCCTTTAGAGTAGGGGTTCTTGGGGAGTTTAATATCTATCTATTGTCAATAACCAAAATGGTTTATGGCATTTCTCAAACATATCTCACAATGGAGGCCTGAGCTGGCCAAGTTTAGCTAAAATTAAAAGACTTGGGACCATTCCTATATTCCAGTGTGTTTGGGTATGGAATATTTTCTTCAAACGCATCACTTTAGACCAGTGACTTTGGAAACACATTTTGAGAAGTTCTAGACTGAATTCATTACTGGAATTACATTATCTTAGAGGTTTGAGCCTGTGTACTTATGGTCTGTTTTGTTCAACATCAAAGAATTGATTGTGATTTACATGTTAATGTCAATGGACTAAGTAGTAAGAAGTATTCGCAAATGAAAAGGGCTTGATTTCTGCTCAGTAGGTCTGCTGTACCAGGCATGCATTGTCAAGGGAGTAGTTTCCTTGACATCTTTCTCCTTTGCTTTGCGGCTGTGTCAATCCTGTGGTCTGTGGGTTGAACATGCTCAGCTTTCCTGGGCCACACTGAAGGAAGAGGAATGGTCTTGGGCTATGTATAAATTATTTAATATAGTTGACGTATTCAAAAGGAAGTAACAAAACTTTCTTTATTTTAAAATATTTTTATTATAATATTTTTATTAGGCATGTTCACCCAGTAGGCTTCAGGTTGGACACTCCTGCTTTAGAGGGTAGGTTTAATGACTGAGCGGAATGGCAATTCTCTGTAAAACATTCTTTCAGCTTGAGTGTTATCTAGAACTGATAGATGAGAAGTAACTAAAAGGTCCTTCCACACTGTTAAGGGACCAGATGATAACCAGGGAAGAGAGATAAATCCGGAAATGTATAACTTTTATTAAGTTAGATAAACCACTTTTAATTATTTTGAGAAATTCAGGTACTTTGTGCCTGTATTTTTGTGTGTTTGTTACTGAAGAACATTTTTACACAAAATTATTCCCTTGGAAACCCTGTACCATTATCATCTGGTGGCATTCAAACACATTACCCCCAAGTATGGTGGTAGGAGACCAGAATATCTGTCTTAAAATATGCCTCTTTAATATAAGGATTATGTTGAGAAACAGCAGATAGGAGAAGCTCTGAAAACAGTAAAATTTACCCTTTTGTAAGAGAAAGTTACTTTCCCAAAGGAAATCTTCATTTATAAGGGTGATTGCTTCTGTCTGTACCAGGAGGAAAAGGATGACCCTAACTACATCACCATCAACTCTTATTAATAGAGAAGGCATGGATTTAAATCTGCACAACACATCTTACCCTTCTTTACAGTGTTTTCTTCATCTTGTCTTAAGTGGATCTCTCCAACACCCCTCTTCGTTTGTTTCCTCAGATGATGGTATTTAAGCTATCTTTCAGAGATTTACTCTTGAGTTTTACTCATTTTACCTGGGGATGTCTCATGTATGTGTGCGGAATTCTGATCTGTAAACTTGAACTTGTTTTTCTCTGACTAATCTGTTTTTTGTTGTGAAGATTTGTTCCTACTAAAGACTCCAAAAGGATAGAGGAAAAATTATTTTTCTTGCCCTGCATCATATTCTATCATTGATTCCTTGACTATTGCTATGAAAAGAGAAAATTGTTGCTTCAATTCTGACATTTAAAATGGAATGGAATTTTATGTGATAGAAAAGGGAAGCTCCTAAATTGGGAGTTATTTCAGAAACGAGTTAGCTATTGTTTTCATTAGCGTCTAACCAAAATAACTATTGTTTCATACAATTCAGTGAAAATTCTGCTTACAACATTTTTTATTAATTAGTATATGTTTTCAATACATAATAATTACATTCATCTTGGGGAATTGGTACATATACTGAACACATCTTAATCATTTTTGCTCCTCACTCTCCCCTCCCATTCGATCCCCCCCTCTCTCCTTCCCTCCCTCCCCAGATCTCCTTCCCATCTCCACAGAGTCTACCTCACTACTTACAACCTTTTCTTAACTGACTGTCCAGTTGTTTGTGAGGCAGCCAGAATTTCCCAAAAACTTGATGGATCTAACTGATTGATGACCCAATCTGCTGCTATTGCTCCAGGGAGGGCAAAAACTACTTGCAAATATTACACAGGTGCACCTATGGCCTATTAACTTTGTGTATTTATATTTAATATTCAAACAAATTGCCTTTTTATGGAAATGAAGAGGGGGGCTAGTAAACATTTTCTTGGCTGGTTTTCTCTCTAGTATCTACTAATGTTGGTATATGTATTTTTTAAAAACATGATCATCGTCGTTAATGGGCAGAGTCTGCATGTCTCTGGTGGGACTGTTGTTACTGAGTTGCAGACCAGTATTTTTGAAAGCTGGGCTATACACACTACTTCATCCCATAAATCTTGCCACCTGAGTCATCAGTTTTCGGTTCCTTACTGAAACAAGGAAAACATCTTTAACCATGCAAACATTTGGAAACTGCAAGCATATCTCTATTTGGAATTTGGGAGATAATTAAAATGGACAAGTTATGATTGATTAACGTATGAAGAATGGGTTGGTTAAAGGCTGTGAGTTCTCTTCTATCCTTATATCAACACTCCATCAACAGGAATTAAGAAAACAGCATAACAAGGCTCCAGCACCTTGCTCAGGGCAATTAATCAGGACAGAAGAGTGGGGAGGTGAGTTGGAATGGTACCAAGTAAATCAACCTGTTTCTGTTCCTACACTATCTTTGTTGATTCTTATAGGCCTTCTTAATATTTTGATCTTTGACTTGTACATTAAGTGATATATTTTTGGGAAAAATTCCCATTTTGAATTATTAAATACGTTTATTTTCATATTAACATCTTTATTGGAAACAAATTGTAAGAAGATTTGCTTTTCCATGTTTAATTAAGAGGCGAGGAATATTTGTTTTATTCTAGTTTGTAAAGTAATGGGCAACTATTTTTATTCATGGAACGGTATAATAGAACATTAAAGTTTCTTAAAACCTTTTGAGAAAAAGGCAGGGTTTTAATAAATAAATGTAAATGTATAAAATGTTATAATGGATAGGACATAAAAGCATGAAATCAACTCAAATGCTGATATTTTCTCTTTTTTTTTGGTGCTGGGGATCGAACTCAGGGCTTTGTGCTTGTAAGGCAAGCACTCTAACCACTGAGCTAAATACCCAGCCCAAATGCTGATATTTTCTAATAACCTGTTTACTGTTTACCTGATAAGAATCTTTGAAAAGTCTGCTCTACCCTGTGCGGCTCCAGTTCAGTTTCAACTTATTTGTAACATTAATTGGGAGAGGTAACCCCCAGGCACATAGATGATGCGGCTGATGCTGTCACTTGGCAATCTCGTTCTAACTACCAGATTGATAGTTTTTCTGTTCTCAGATTCTAAGTCCCTGAGACTTTAATGTTTCTTTCTCCTATATTGTCATGGGGTAGTTTTATAGACTAGCCTTATGATGACCATGTGTGTTGACACTTGGGAGAAAAAGGTTGCCAGTAGATTTTCCTGGAGTCATTTGGAAAGGCTGACATTTGAGCGCTCCAAGATACGATCAGTACAATAGAAGTGAGGACTTGGATTTTCACTCTTTAGGAGTAAGATATTTTAATGCTGGGATGTTTTATAAGATATGCAAATGTTGGAAGACTAGTTATTACTTTTGAGTAATAAAATCCATCCAAAGAACTCAAATAAATTGCTAACTTGATACTTTGTTTGAGATTTAAAAGATGATTCCAGAATCTTTGTTCAATTTCCTTTTACCTCAGAGTTTTATCTTTGCAGGCAAGGATAGCTACTTTCTCTTCACAATTAATGACCTAATTTTACAACTCCGTGTGCTGCTCCCCAACATTGATCTGACTCGGAGGCAAGTCAGTTAAACATGGTATCAGCAGGAATTATTTTGACAGCTGCCAGAAGCAGTAAAAAAGACTTAAGAAGTTTGCATTTTAGAATGTGGTGGTCCAGAATATTGGTCTGACACTAATCAGAAACATAATCATGGGCAGAGACACAGTGTTTAAGAACCCACAAGGAAAAGTGATCATGACAATTAAACAAAGCATCAATATTCTCAGGGAGCATTGAGGAGTAAGGCCGAAACACACAATCTGCTCTAGTTTTGAGTTAGCACAACAAACAAAGTCAGACTCTTCCCCTTGCTGGTCCCTGGTATTGCTTTCTTGCTATGAGGAGTGACTCCAAACCGCACGTAATGTCATTGCAGATACCTGGAGCACTGGCTGCGGACAGGCTCCGCTGTCATGCCCAAGGTTGGTGCTCAAGCATCAGAGGACGTGATAAACTCGCTAGAAGCACGCTCTTGTGTTTTCTAACAGCGATAGATAAACACCGAGTATCTGCATTTCAAAGTGGTAACACAAGGATAAATCAAATAGCAAATTAAATTTAGGTATGCCATCTGCTGCCTTTATTTTATGAATTCCAGCCCACAGGACATTGACTGGGCATGAATGTATAAGCCATTGTCTTTTATTGCTGGACTTAACTACGAACATTGGACAAATGTTCATCCATGCTGTTGTCCTTCCTAGAAAGAGTAAATTTTAACAAAAAGAATCTTTTTTAGTTGTTTAAGTTTTCTGTTTTAATAAAAATAAAACACAACAGAAGAAAAGCCAGCATGTACTCGTTTCTCCAAGTGAAACTTCTCAGCAGGCTTTAGGAACTCATCCACAAGGGGTAAATCGTTTAATGCGTAATTGTAAGCAGAACTGTAAAAAACCATATTAGGCTTCCATGATTTTATTCTCTTCTTCTGGTAAAAGATCATTACTTCTCCCTGGGCTCCTAATGGTTAAGTCTTTTTATAACTTTTCCATTTCCAAGGATGTTCTTGATTTCTTCTGATGGTGACCCTTAATGCCATGTTTTCCCTGTGTTTTTGAGGACTTTTTTCCCTTCACTTATTTTTAATTCATGTTGCACTATGTGATATTTTGATAGAGGCATATTATAGAATGAATATATCAAGCCATTTAACATATACATCACGCACATCAATATTTTTGTAGTGAGATCACTTAAAATGTATTCTCAGCAATTTTCATGTCTCTAATATATTGTTATTAACTTAGTTATTCTCACCAGGATGTACAATAAATTGCCTGAAGCTATTCCTACTAACTGAACTTTAACCACTGTTTTACTTTTTATTAAATCAGTATAAATAGAAGAATAAATTTTCTTGTTGTTTCAAAATTTACATTTTAAAAAAGTCCATTTTTTGGAGGTGCAATAGATATATGTTCATTGAACAATTTTTTTTTTTTTTTTTTTTGGTGGTGCCAGGGATCGAACTCAGGCCCTTGTGCTTACAAGGCAAGCACTCTAATCACTGAGCTAAATCCCCAGCCCCTCATTGAACAATTTTATATAAATTATTTACAGATAAGGAATTACATTTCAGTGCTATCATTTGGGGACAGTTTTACCATTTAATATTGATGCCAATATTCAGCAACATTTTCTCAGACACCAGGTTTCCTAGGTCTAGTAAGGCTGCTTTTCAAGGACTTTTGTAGGTTTTTAACTAACACTATAAAATGACTTCTCTATTTCTGAGGCTAATAAAAGTCTTAATGATATGTACATCCAACAGATGGGACAGAGGGCTATTCTGGCAGTGGGCAGTTGAAATTGGCTCTCAGTTGTTTGTATAAAGCACTTGCTAAAGTCAATAAAAGGTAATTTTCACACACGATTTAGTTCAGAGTATAAAATGTTGGGAACAGTAGCTGGTTTAAGTCCATTGGGTATAAGGGTAGCAGTTGGTAAAGTTCTGTTTGATGACAAATTTTAACTGACAGAGTGACAGGTTGATCAGGAGAAATACAGGATTGAGTCGCAATTTGTGGGTAGTGGCAGGGCTTCAGGGGGCAGAGTGAAGGACACAGCTGAAGTAATTGTTCCTCACTTCCCTGGCACGAGTCTTGATGATTTAAAAAATGCTCTCTTTCTTCTCTCTCCAGTCTTCCTTCTTTTCCACTGTCCAACTCCAGTGTTATTGAAATTTCCTTTCAGTACTTTGTCTAACAAATGTTCACGAAACCAAATGTTCATAAAAATTACTATTGTGGCATGGGAGCAGCATAAAGGCTATGGGGAAGTTCTGGAATAAATGGCACTCTGGCCATGTAGGGTCAGGTAAATGGCTAAGATCACCTGAGGGGTAAGAGTGATTCCCATATTCTCCCTGGTTATGGTGAAGCGATATTATGTTTGATGATGATAAGGCTGTAATGGGAATGAGAAATGGTCAGGAGACAGGTACACAAGTGAAAATTATGAATAGAAACTCTTGGCAATGTTGTTTCATGCACTTATGAAATTAATCGTTAGTGACTTACACATATTAATGGCTTATATACATTTGGGGAATTCATAAAGAATCGCTGATGTTTTCTGACATGCATAATTTTATCTGATGCTGGTGAGCTCTGAATATGGTTTGATATGTGCATGGCAGGTTATGCAGAATAGGCTTATACTCTGATACTTTTTCTTTCTCAGTGGGCTTTCCACTGAACTACATCACAAACTCTTCATATTTTTATTTTGAGACAGGTTCTTACCAAGTCTCTAAGTTGTCTGGGTTGGACTCAAACTTTCGAACCTCCTGCCTCAGTTTCTCAGAGTGCTGGGATTACAGGTGTGTGCCAGCATGCCCGTTTGGTTCTTTATATCATTACAATAAAAATAAAGTTAGTGCACTGTGTATATCAAGAATACATGACAAATTTGAAATGAGATTATTATCAGAATTATAAAGTTTTTAGACTTCTTCAAGTTTCTCAATCTTGACATTGTTAACATTTTTAGTTGTGTAATTTTTTTTGTCATGGCAGCTTCCCTGTGCACCGTAGGTGGGTTAGCAACATCCCTGGCCCCTCTCAGTAAGACACAAACACCTGCTACCCAAACTCCACTTCCCCAGTTCGAGTTGTAATCACCAATGATAGCTCCAGACATTGTCAAATATTCCCTCCAGGTCAAATCTGCCCTATTGAGAACCACTGGCTCCCTGATGATATGATTATCTTGCTTCCAAATAACACTACTGCTTCCACAAACTTCAGTAAGACTGTAGACACAGATGGAGAGGTGAATTAGGAAAAAAGGTGCATGTGTAGTATATTTAGCATAGACGTTGTCCATAACTCATTGAAATACTCCATTATTATCCCTGAGACTCTATTAAAGCTTAAATTACAAGTGTCAGAGACAGCGAGGCACTTAAAGGCCAGCGTGAAAACAATGCTTGCCACAGTAGATTCCTCTTTGGAACTGTGTGGAGCAGAGAGGCTGGTGGCCTTGGAGATGGCGACGGTTTAGTAGGGTGAAGTGCAACAACCGTACACAGGGCAAAACAAGCCCCAAAGCATGACTGAGGAGTCAAGGCCGAGAGGTGACTAGCTGGAAAGCAACAGCAGGCAGTCTACTGAGGGGGCAGCAATTACTGAGTGGGAGGCTTTTCTTGAACGGAGGCAACTTGATTTCTTTAAAGTCCCTCGGCATTTGTTCCTTCTGAACATCTGCAAGTGCTTCTGGTCTCTCAGGAAAATGGAGTTTCCTGTAAGTCCAGCTGAGCTTAGAAGCTGTGATCATAGTTAATGGTGCCGAATGCTGTCTTACTATTTCTCATCTCCCTTAGACTAAATTCCCTCCACCCTTTCCAGGTAAAGATAAGCCAGAGCACAGAAAATGAGGGACCATGTACTGATTTCTATTTTCTCCCTATTTTATTTATGATGCTACAGCCCCAAAACATAATGAAGAAGAAAGACACATTTCTAACTAGTCCTTGTGTCTTTGTTTGTATGTATGTATGTATTTATTTATTTATTTATTTATTTATTTATTTATTTATTTATTTTTTCTTGTGTCTTTGTGATCCAATTAAATGTTTGTTTGGTTAGCCTCAATATTTTCCCACAGACCATA
Organism: Hystrix cristata; assembly: GCA_004026905.1. Lineage (NCBI taxonomy): Eukaryota > Metazoa > Chordata > Mammalia > Rodentia > Hystricidae > Hystrix > Hystrix cristata. The sequence goes on along the minus strand of PVJO010005778.1, from coordinate 71,796 downwards.
GTACATTTTGGAGTTTGCTGCCTAATGTTAGTAAACATCTGTGCAGGAATGGAACATTCTCCTTTGTTTATTTTTTTCCTTTTACCTTTAACTCATATTTTAAAAGAAAACAGTTTCTTGAAGGGTAAATAAAGACTAAAATGTATTATATTGGGAAAGGGAAGAAAATGTCCAAATGGAAAAGGGAATAAGGGAGGGGGAAAGGAACAGAGGGACAAGAGAAATAAGAAATGGAAGGAAAGAAATGGAAACAAATCTTTTGTAAATAGGGAGGGAGGAGGGGGTGAGAGGAGGGGAACGAGAAAAAAAGAAGCAACAAGGTATATCATGTACAGGTACAAATCCCCAATGATGAATGTTATCAATATGTACATCGAAAATGTACCATTAAAATAAAAAAAAAAGAAAACAGTTTCTATAGAATTATAAGGATGTTATGTGACTTGCTAATTTTTGAGTTACAGAATTCTTAAAAATGTATAATCGTTCACTGAGTAATTTAAAAGAGGGTAATTTCAAGACTAAAGTAAGTGGTGTGCCTTTGTTTAAAACGAGACTGTCTTTTGGTAAGAGTGCGAATGTAGAGAACAAGGTGAATTTCAGAGCCAAGGGCTGATGAATGCTTGTGCCAGGAAGCAGAATATGCCACTCCAAAAAAGAAGGGTTGCTGGTGACAGTGAAGAAGATCAGATATAGGAAAGCTCTGAGCCTTGCCTCTATTTGCCTAAAGGCAGGACATAGACTTACCAAAAGATACCTTGCTCTTTTTACCAGGGAGGGTAAAAGGTGACTACAGAGAATAACTTTAGATCTTTCTTGGCCTGGAGTCAGAGATGGCACTAGAGCAATAGACACTAGCAAGTTTTACTAATGAACTGTTACCTTGTCACTTATTTGCCTTTCCCTAAATTGCCACACCTGGAGCCCCAAGTCATTTTCCTTTGTCTTGTCACTCTCCAAAAATTTACCATTCTTGGCTGAAGATGCTACATAAACTGGAATCTAAACTATTTCTTTGAAAACTACTCATTCTCTGTGTTTTTCACATGAACATATGAAACACATGTTATTTGTTTTTGTCCTGTGAATCTGCCTTTTGGAATATCTGCTTCAGTGTGGGGTTATTTTCCTTCTTTTATAGTGCTGGTGACTGGCAGGTGAGATTTTTCTGGACATTCTCCATGCTTCAGAGCCTGAAGATGGCATTCTGAAAGAAACTGACAGAAGCCAGCAAAAAAGTAAGAATATGTATATACATTTTTTTCTCTTCCTTCCTTTTCTTTCTTCCTTCCTTTCTGCCTTCCTTCTTTCTTTCCAGTCTCCTAGATCTCTGTAATGCTCAATTATGAGAGGAAAGTAAAAATTTTCTCTGTCCATCAATTTCCAAATCGAGATCAGCAGGAGAAAAATATTCATGAAAATTAATTTGAGTTGCAAATCTTAATCTTGGGTACCATTTGTTGTGGAGTATTTTCCTTCTGTGGCCACTGATTGCTTCCTGTTGATGTCCTGATAGCTTGTCTCTGTGACCAGTGAAAATATTCTCTCTGGTCTCTGCCTGCTGGGGAGTGTAAGGACCGGCTTGTGTCAGTCAGCCAACATGTCAGGGTGGAAACCTAAGACATGGAGTGCTCTGTGTCAGCTTTTATGGGAGTTTGCCTTAAGAGGTTGGAGTCCATAGATGGCTTTTGTCAATTCAAGCTTCGCTGCTTTTGGTGAGTACTGGGAAAATTTGATACCATGCCTGGAATCACAGAGCAGCAAATATGTGACTGGAGTCCTTCCCCACTCTGTGGAAGACCTACATAAACACTACTGCTGACCACTGGTGGCACTAATGGTCTTTGCTTTCCTAGCCTGCCTTTGGGAGTGAATGCTAAGACCATGAGTGCTGCATCCTTGCACCCTTTGGAGATGTCTAGAACATCTGTGACTAATGTCTAAACAGATTATTGGTTTGGGGCTGGAGTCACTTGGTAGGAATACCTTTCTTTCAAAAAATTTGGTTTAATAAATTTGGCAGCATTTTTCTTAAAGTCTTTTCTGTTCTATTTGATTCTGCTCTTCCATGAGAACTTCTCCTGTAAGAAATTCTGCAAACCTTTGTCAACCATATCCTCCACCCACCCTGTCAACTGCCTTTCTTGTTGGCATGGTTCCTTTTTTTTTTTTGTTTTTTAAAGGAAGATGTGGAAATCTGCTCTGGAAAAATTTAGTCATCATTTGTCAGAATTGGCATCAAGGTGCCCTAAGTTGGAGGAGAGAGGCAGGTAGACCTATGCACAGTATGGTTTCCTGGAGGACTTAGTGACAGATACATCCTGGATCCTGGGTGGCAGCTAGACCAATGGATCTCTGTGACTTGGATCACAAGGAGGGGTCTTATGTTATTATGATCAGGACAAGAATGATTTCATTCAAACCAGAATATACACGCTGGTACTTATGATGCCAGGGTCTGGTCATAAAGCTCCACAGATCACTGAAATGGTTTTGTCTATTTATAGCACACTGGGAAAGTCTGAGGGGGAAAACAGGGTATGATCTCCCAGCGCAAACTTGGAGGTTACAACTCAAGATGGCTGCAGTTGGGTCAAGCCAAATCTCTACAGGTGCTTGACTGGCATCCTTAAGAAACTGAAGATCTCCCCAAATTGGCTCCTGGAAGCCTTCTTCGTCCCCATTGCTTTTACTTGTCCTTCATCCTTTTGCTGCCTTCTATCTTTCATTTAGTTCCCCTTGTATCCTTGATACGGTCCCTGCCTCCTCTGTCCCTCTACCTCTGCTAGACCTTTTCCTTTCCTACCTCTGTCCCTCGGTTATTTGAACTTGGGATCCTGTTTTCATGGGACTCTGGGTCCCTGAAAATAGCTACCTGATGCTGAAAAGGAAAAAAGGTTAATTAGAAGTAGACTGGGACTTAAAATTATTTCACCTCTGATGGTTGGCAAATGTGCACCAAGATTTCATCATGCAGAAAAACTTGCATTCTTTTTTCTGTGGCTGTGTTAGCTCTGCATGGCTGTGACAAAATGCCTGACATACATGATTTAAAGGAGGAAAATTTTATATTGTCTCAAGTTTCAAATGTTTCGGATCATGGTCAGCTGGCTCCATTACTTTTAGGCCTGTACTGAGAAACATCATGGTAGAAGGATGTGGTGGAGGAAAGCTGCTCACCTCATGGCAGGCAGAAAGCAGAGTGAGCAGAAAGAAAGCCTGAGAGAAGGGGCCAGGGACAAGACACGCCCTTTAAAGGCACACCCAGCGACCCATCGCGTCCAATCAGGTGGCACCTCCCAGCGAGCGCACTGAATTTATGAACAGACTAATCCGTCAGGTGACATTAGGTCCTCGTGACACACCCAGCTTCTCAAATCCCATCAGCTGGCAACCAAGCCTTCAATACAGTGAGGTTTTAGGGGATATTTTTAGATCCCAACCATAACATTGCCTTTGAGATATGAATTTGAGAGCCATCACTTTTGAAATGCAAACCTGAGAGAGGTGAATTACCAGAAGGGAAAAACCCAAAAGGCTATTTGGAAATTGGGCAAATGGAAAATCTTGTCTTTTCCATAAACGTTGGTAGAAAGATTTGGCATAGTAGGTCACCCTAGTTTATTTCATTTGCCAGAAACAATCTGGACTCAGTTTTTCTTTTATAAATTAGTGAGATTTGTGGCTAAGGTTTTAAAAAGGGAGCTGTGAGGTCTGCTTGTGTCTGTGTGTTTATGTATGTTTTTGTATGTATGTTACTATATACGGGATATTTTTCTGTGTCTGAATGGTATCACCAAAATTAGTTTGTAGAAGAGCTCTAATTGGCCTCAAGAAAAACAAGTACTTATGTAAATGAAATATTCCTAAAACTGCTTGAGGTATAGGAGCTCACTCAAATGATTTTTCAAGTTCACGTGCTGTCTTAGTTACTTTCTCGTTGCTCAGACACAATACCCAACACCGACAACTCAACAGAGAAAGATTTTGACTTGCAGTTTGTAGAGGCTTCAGTGTCTGGTCAGGCGGTTCCAAGGTGGGGCAGCGTGGCAGAGGGGGCTGCAGAGGAGGCTTGCTCACGGTGTGCAGTGAGGAAACACAAAGAGAGCTGAAGTGAGGAGGGAGAGAGATAGACCCTTGCGGATCGCCCCTCATTGACCCGCCTCCTCCCACCGGGCTTCACCTCCTAATGTCACATTTAGCCTCTATGATTCAGTCACCTCTCCCAAGCTCCACCTATGAGAGTTTGAGGCTTTGGGAGGACAGAGATATAAATCATTACACGTTACTTGGATAAACTTTTGATAAGTAAAACCAGTTTAATGTTATTAATTTAAAACAAACAAAGAAACAAACAAAACTTGTATTTTAACTTTTTGGTTCTTGCTGTGGTGATGGTAACCTAACCTGCATGTGCTATAAAAATAGTTCACAGAGAAGCACTTGAGATGATGGTTAGCTTTGTCTAATGCCTCATTAAATTTTCATAAGTAATCTATGCATAATTGCTAAAAACAAGCGAATTAAATAGATGTAAATGTGATAAAAGTTTATAAATGGACATTTAAACAATAATTATGGTTTTTAATATAACTACTTGCAAACTGTTCTCCAAATCTCTTTGGTAACTAACACCTTGCAAGCTGTTCCCCAAATCTCTTTGGTAATAACACCTTTAAGTTTTGCTAAATTAAGCTAAAAAATAGATATTTATTGAATATGTAGATCATTTCTAAATAAGATAAAATACAGAAACATTAATTGCTAAGCATAAGTTTAAGTTTACATATTCTTGGTATCTTGTTTTTATATGGCATAGAGAAATTGGACACATTTGGGTTTATTAGCAAGCATGTATTGTCCCACACTGAAAAATTTTGTCGTGAGGAAGCACATGCTTCTAGAAATTGAAGTTACAAAGTGTTAAGAATTCTGATTAATATATGTAAATAAAGAAATAACTGTGTGCAAAATATATGAGGCAAATGAAATATACTATTAGTAAGGCAAGTTTTAAGGTATGAATTAGGATGTCTTTTTCTTAAAGGAAAAAGACTGCAATTAATTTTGTACTAAAGTAAAATAAAAAGTTTTAAAATGAAAATATGGGACAAAAACTAAAGGGATATAGAAAATGTAGAGCTGGAGAAGGGTAGGGTTAGAGGGGTGAGGGTGGGAACGGGCAAGAGAAAAGAGGGAGGGAGGGACAGAGAGAAAGGGAAATATAGAGAAGGAGGAGAGAGAGAGTCTGGTAAGAGAATATAAATCTCATGTGCCTCAGCTGGCTGAAATTAATGAGTTTATTATATATGTTTGAAAAATGAGCCAAAAAAAGAAAAATGAGCCTTAATATAAAAATGCATTAATATAAAACTAGAATCTGATTTTCTTTCTGTTAAAAAGCCAGTTTTCTTAGTGATTTAGTTTGCTCCTGATAAAAGGCAATGAAAGATTTTTACCTTTAGAATGATCTACCTAGAAAACAAAAGTTTTGTGTCTTGTGAGAAGTTTCTTAAACTTTGTGTTATTTATCAGGTCCATGATTGCTTAAGAAAAGTTAGTCTTTTCTATGAATAGAGGTGATTTTTTAAATAACTATTTTAGTAACTAAGTTACTGTGTAACTTTCTGTATTTGCCACAGAGTCTTTTAATTATCACTCTGGTTAACTGATCATTTTTCATAGTGATCTGTGGTCATATATGTTCAAGTATTTTAAATGTTTTGACAACTTCCCCAAATCAATTCCTAAATTAGATCTTTTTGGACCTCAAATTAACTTTGGCCTTTTCCAGATGGATCCTTGGAATATCTTGAAGAATTTGTTTTCTGTCTTTATAAAAGGAAAAATATTAACCTAATCAGACTTATTCGAAATGTTGAATTTGTACAGGAATCATTTTTGTCAAATAAAAAATAATGTTTAAGTTTTTTGAGTTATATGGTTATGCCATTAACATGTGTTTCCAGAAATTGTATGAAATTCCTGGAAATCTGATGGTCCTGTTATAACATCATCAGTCATAATTCTAGTTATTATCTTAAAATGTTGCCACAGAAATAGCCAAATTTACTTGTGAATTACATCATTGTTATAAATGAGCTCTCCTCACATTGTTGTTTAGATTTTTAGCAGCCTAGTGATGGTATCAGAGGAAAGTATGTTAACAAGCTTTGATAACTAAGTAATCCTCTCCTGTGGCTATTTGCTTTTGCTCAACTTGTTACTCCAGAGGCTCCAAATCCTTTTCCTTTGTCTTGTTATTTCTCTAAAAATTTAGTGTACTTTGTTGAAGATATTATATAAGCTGAAATTCAGTCACCTCTTTCAGAATTCATTCTCAGGGTTAATAAACTTCTACTTCTTTTTTCTTCATCTGTGTTTTGTAATGTGTCTGTTCCAACTAAGAACCTATGAAGTTATTTTTTCTTACCCTGCAGTTTAAAGATAGCTGACTGCTTGGACATTTTTGGTAACAGACTGCCTCAAGTTGGCCTTGGTCTTTCCAAATGCCACAGTTACTCAAAAAAACCCAGGGATTTTCAGACATCTGTGCCTTTGCCCAGGCTTTGTCAGCTGCTGGAACACCTTTCATTCTGAAGTGCAGCTGATAAAATTATCCACTTCCTTAATGTGGTTCATTGAATGCAAGACAATGTGTTTTCTATTTGTTTCTCCCACACTTGAATATCTCTAATTTGCTAAGGTTTATTTTTTTTTGTGATATATACATTTATTTTATGATCGGTGGCAGTTTAGTTTTGATGAAATACAACATATGAATCTGCACTGACTCTCAACACGCAATCCAAGTTGAAATGTACGAGTGACAGTTTGAAATGCTGTTCTGGGTCTTGGGAGACCCAACCCTCTCCAAGGTCTCATGGCATTACGGCACCAAATGTAAGGCCTCGAAAGCCTGGGAGATCGAGTGACTAAGGATTGTTGAGAAACCAGTGCCAGAGCAACCAACGTGAAGAGGAAGTGGGAGTCTTAGCTTTCAAAGAAGTGAAGGGATAGAAGGAGGGAGGGCAAAAGGTGGCAAGGTCTGTAAATGTGAGGATTGTTTTTAAGATGGTGAAAGAAAGACCTTGAACATGTTTGTATTACAGACGGCAAGAACTAAGTAAGTAGAACTTGAATGTATTGGAGACAGCTCAGACTGAGGAACTGGAAAGGGCCAAGGAGAGGAGGCATGAGGATTTGTCTGTGGTTAAGTACAGAGGATCTAAGTGATTTTCTTTAGAGAGGCCTCGATTTTCTCTTTGAAGTAGAAGGCAAGGCCATCTCTGGTGATGGGGGATATGGCTGGAAGGGAGTTTGAGGAAAGCGGGGCTTGAGGCAGGGAAGAGGCTCTACACTGATTCAGGGTTAGTGCAAATGGCTCTGCTGATCCTGGGAACCACAGAATTACGGAGGTGTGTTCATCAGTTCTCATGGAGAAATCTCTAGTTCAGTGGAGGCAAAGAAGGTCTGTGGCTGGAAAGCTAAAGAAACAAAGGGTCTTGGTTAATTTGAAGTAGGGCTACTATTTTTATTTCTGTTAATTGCTTGGTGTGATGCTTAGGACATAGCAGGCACCTAATAGCTTTCTGAGCAATGGCATCATTGAGAGAGAATGCTGGAAGGCAGAGCAATTTAGGGAATACTTATTCTCATATTTCTATCATTTTTCCCCAAAGAAAAAGTATCAGTTCTGATTGATAATTGCTTTGGATGTTAGTAAAAACATATTTTATGTTTCATAGATAATTTTTTTGCATGGTAAATCTCTTTATTCAAGCTTTTCTTCTGTAATAAAAGTGTTTGGTTTTATTCATATCTTTATTGAGTTGTCTACATATCATTAAATTAATCTATTTAAATGTAAGTTTTAGAGATTTTTAAGTAAATGTATATGTTGTGTTACTAGCACCAAACTCTGATTTTAGAGCCTTTTGACCCCTCATGCTTCTTTGCTTCCATCCTTAGCTCCAGGATAATCAGCCTGCTTTTTATCTCTGTAGATTTTTATTTTCTAGACATTTCAAACAAATAGAACAATATAACGTGTGGCTTTTGTGTCTGGCTTATTTCATTTATTGTGATGTTTTTGTAGTTCTTTCTGGCTGTAGCATTTTTCAGTAATGCACATCTTTTTATTGCTAAATAATATTCCATTGTCTGGATGGACCACATTATGTTTATTTATTGAGTAGTTCATGGGCATTTAGATTTGTTTTACTTTTTGGTTATTATGAACAAGGGCATTATGGACATTCACATTTAAGTATTCGTATGGATATGGGTTTACATTTACTCTTGGGTAGATACAGAGTAATTTCTTGATAAGCTGTGGATTTTTGTCACAAGAATAGGATGTTGTTTGGTAGACAACTTTGAAATTTTCTTTTTTATGTGGTATTGTATCGAAGCCTTAAGTTATATACTTAAAAATTAAAATAGTGAAAATGGGAATATGAGAATTGCATCTAAAAGACCGTTAAAATTTACTTGGCATCTGGTACAATTTACTGTCATTCAACAGCAACCACCTCTAGTCCTCCTGCATGAAAAACGACACATATACATTACTATTCTGCTAATACCACCACAAAGTGAAGCAATTGTCATTTCTAGACTGCTGTGAAGTAATATAACAATCTAATTATTTAAAATCATGTCCTTGAATATATCATTTCCTCCCCTCTCTGTTTGTCTTTTTCACATTTGAAAACTAGGATTTAGGTTGGTTCTTGAAGGGGCTGAGTGAAAAAAGTAAATTGTTTTAAAATTTCAAATCTAGAACAATGTGCAAGATAGATTAGCAAATTGCTAAGACTGGAAAGTTTTCTGCCTTGATTTGGTCTGTTCCCTGACTTCCTGGGCTGCAGAAAAATCTATAGTACAATTCTACACTTGCACATTTTTAAAGGTATCAATAGGAAAAATGTGATAATGAGGAATGTGAAACTAATAAGGACATTTCTTGGAATTTCTGTTAAATTGTTTGTGATAGATTAAGAGTTATGTGGTAGTCTTCATTTATTAATTAATTCACTAACCTAGCCTTTTATTAATTTGAAAGAAATTCAGGCAATACTATGTGCCAGACACTGGACCACAGCTGAATGACAACTGTGAATACAGTTTAAGTTGTACACACCAGAGAAAGGAGCTACTTAGCAGAGAGTTTCCCCAAATAATTAAAAAAGAAAGTGAATTTGCTTTGGAAGGAGAAATTTGCAACATTTTGTTACTTGGTTGAAAGATGTTTGGAGCATCCTCTCAGCTTTTTGGGATAGTAGCTTCTTTGGCATTTTCCCTGAATCATCTGTGGGTTTATTTACTAGGAGAAACATGACTGAGGACATGGAGAATCTTTCTGTAGTTCGAAAGCTCCGAGACTTCTAATATTAGGTCTTATTGGTTCTACATCTCTTGTTGAAATATAATTTAAAGAAAAAATGTATAAATATTGTTCAAAAATAAAAATATGAAGTTAATTATAAGCACCTCATATGGAATGAAAATTGTAGTATGTCTTAATTATCTAAAATTCTTGCATGCTTCCTGACTCTACTGACCTTGTACAAGATACTTAGTGTTTGCTTTAGTTGAATACAACATAATAGGTCCTTAGTTGAAAATAGCTGTTCTCGTGGGCACCAGATTGCCAGATGAATTATGATTTGATTTTTAAATTCAGACTTATCTGCATGTAGGTGCTTACCCATCAGGAGTAACATCTATGGAGTAAACTTTCTATGCCAAGTTTTAAGAAGAAAGTTGATGCTATTATCCAGTGTTTTCAACATGGGTATATGTCAAGTTACACCAAATTTATTAGATTCTAGTTTCTGGGGCTTTAGAGTCATTCAGTGACCCTAAAAAGAAATCATCATCACAGTACAGTGTCTGTTCATTTTCCAGAGTGTAGTTATCTACAATTCTGTCAATATCACTCTAGTTTCTTTCTAGACTTTTCTTATATAACATTAACAGAACTGTGAGTGTCAGTATCAACCAGTGTCAAATTAGCAGTACACTTTAGAGATTCCTTTTTTGTCAGGGCAATAGGTTTTAAATAGAAAGAGCTAAGTTTGGTACTAAAATACCAGAATGGAAACATAGTGATGTTCATTGTCTGCCAGAATTAAAATCAGAGATGGTCTGTGTTCCATAAATATGTCTTCACTACAGCGGGCCCACTGGAGAAAGTGGAAATTTTGAATACCAAAGGAAACAGGTCCTGAGGAACACTTGGCTTCCTATTTTTTCCTGGTGCTGAGCATATGCTGATGGTGGCCAGGTGGAGGATTTGGCTACCCCAACTAATTGCTTCTATCTGGAGGAATAAGCGATAGTGCAGTAACAGAGCGCTACCCCTAGATACAAATTAAACAGCACTGAAGTGCGTTTAAAAGAAATTAACAAAGCTCCAGAATGGAAAATGACTTTAAAAAATTCATTCTCTTTTTATTTCAATTTTATGGTTAATGTGGAATGAATAAATGAAAAGATGGTGGGTGGGGGAAGGAGAAAGAGAGAGGGAGGGAGAGAGAGAGTTATTGCAAAAACACAAAACTTTTATAGATCTGTATTTGAGTGTGCTCAATACATAAGGCATATTTTTAACCAATAATTTTCCTTGTTTTAAAGCTTCATAGGCATTATTTTGGATACATCCAGGTAAGGCCAATGTACTTTGTATTTCAAAGTAAACCAATCATAAAACTTTACCTTACTGTCCTGAATAGAAATAGTATTATAGCTACCTTCTTATTACCCAGGTGGAAGTAATGTTTTTCTTTACACACTATCAAGGTAGGTGACATGGTACTAGGTATAAAACAAGCTGCTTACCACTTGAAGTTGAAATTATACATCCACCAAATTTGGTGTGTGAAAAATACCATAGCATTAGTACTCCACTGATGTGTACTGCACAAAATATAGGAAGAACAAAACAAGACTGGAAGTAGGGAAAAGGAATCCCATATCATACAGAATTCAACTGCACTTCCTTCTTTGAGCTCTAGGTAGTATCTGCTCAGCTGACTGGATGAGCTATCACCACTGTATTCGTTGAGAAAGCATTGTGGGCAGATCCAGTACTATCACCGTACATCGCCTAACGTGGTTTTCCTAATTGCTTTGGGAATTGCCCCGTATTATTTGAAGACACTGGGATTTCTCTCTCTGCCCAAATTTTCATGGTTGGCTCTGAACAGTCTGATTCAAGGCTTGTCCCTGATGGCCCTCCTCATGTGCTGAGGGCACTGAGAAGTACACATGAGAAGGGAAAAACGAAAAGGAAGCAAAGTAAGAGAATGGAGGGTGAAATGAGGAAAAGTGAAGGGCAGATGATTGCAGAGAGAAGAGAAAACTACCAAATAAGGGGATCATGGGAAAGGATTATGAATGATTTGGGGTAGGTCTGGGGAAAAGGAAGAATAGAAAACAATAGAGAAGAGGTTTCTTTCTCTAAAGCAGGTTGTTACCCTGGGATCTCTGGAAAAAATTCAGTGGATATATAAATTGGGATTTGAAAGAATGACTTCCTAATTTTCTCTCACTTTTGCCTAAAATTTGGCATGTAACTTTGGGCATATGTCACAAACCTCCACAGTATTGGCAACAACCATGATTTTGTGTCTAATACAAATAAAAATATTTTCATATCACCATGTAATTGTAGATATCTGGAAATGTTACCTTTAACTTCTTTGAAAGTATCACTGATCTTATTTACTGCTTTAATGAACATGTATATTGTTGTACATTTCATAAATTTATGAACAATATTTCAATACAGTCAGCTTCCTTTTCAATCACATGAATTTTATTTCAAGCATTTAAAAATATTTTGAGAAGGGGTTCATAGGCTTCCCCAGATAGAAAAAGAGGTCAAAGTAACATAAAAGGCTGGCAGTTTCTCCTGGGCAGCAGAACTTCCTTCAGGAATGGTTTACAGGGTGCCTCAGGGATTTCCTCTTGGTCCTCATTTGTGTGGAGCCTGATTTGCACCTCAGATAGCCTCATCCGTACAAACAGGGATGTCATGTGTTCACTGAGAAAGGCTGGGACTCCTGCTTTACAATCTAAACTGTTACTAGTGGTTTAACTCTGTGAATATTGGTCTCCCATAGTCACTACCCTTTTTCAAATTCTCTTCATACGTGGTGCTCTTACCTTTGCTTTAGGGAGAGAGAAGTTTTATTACAGAAAGGAATGTCAATTCAGAACAACAGGAATCTCTAGAAGACTTGAGAGTTCTTGAGGGACAATCCCTTTGATAAGAACCAGAATGCTCACTTGCCAAGGAAATGAGTCTCACGTAAGGACTCTTTTTGGCTTCTTTTATGGGACAGAGGAAGATGTTACAGGGATTCTTTCCTACATCCCAGAGACTCTTTCCAATTTTGGCACAAAGCCCAAATGACTTTGATCATACCAATACTTATCTGCCTCATACGGTTCTTAATTCCTTAAGTTTCACTTCCCAGAGTATTTCGCCATGTCTTTAATGCTTATCAGTAGGCACAAAGGGCTAATTTCTTACCAATGTGAAAAACTTCTTGTGAGAAGCTAAAGACTTTCTCTTCATGCTATCATTTCTCCTCTTTTATGTAATATGTAAGTTCACATTTTAATAAATCCAGAATCACACTGTATCATGTGGCAGTCTATAACACAGAATATATTTACATGCCGGTTTCCCTGCAGTGTTTGAACAATGAAATTACTAGAAAAAAGTTAGTAGAAAAAAAGGCATTGTAGTTGACTGAACTGATGATTCCTTTTATAGACTACTCAAATCATTCCTAACTTTATTATCACTTAGTGTCTGACTCCCAGACTTTGCTGTAGAAAGCTTTGAAGAAAATGGAATCCTTTTCTTTTTAAACTGTAACAGGCAATGATGGTTCAAGGACTATATAGAAAGTGTCACGCTCAAATGAGTGGTACTGAGTGTAGGACAGATCACTAACAGGCTGTCAACGACATATCTTGTATCTTGGTTTCCAGGAGACTGAGAATCTTTGGGTTTTCTTTATCTAGGACACAGCTATCTTGGACCTGATTCCAGTCATTTCAATCTGATGAGGGTTCTTGCTGGCAACATAAATGTGATTGTGGAAGTGCTGTAAGGCCATGGTAGTGACGGTTGAACTGCATTTCTCCATCTTGATTTAGGTGAATGTTCTCCATAGGATTGCTTGGCGACTATATGCTCTTCCCTCCCACACTTTGAAAACATTTTTTTAAAGGGACCAAAAGGTATTCTTTTCCTCCATTAAACTCTGGACAAAGAGCAATTGTGAGCCAGTGTTGGTTAATGCATCATATTATAATGTATAAAAAATCAAGAAGCAGAAAAATTTAAAGTATCCCTGTGTGCTTACCATCCCTTCACACCCCCCAAGGAATTTGTTCATCAGGAGAGCCAACCTAACAGCAGATTCGTTAGCCTAATTATGATATATTTCCTTTTAAACAATGCGTATATAATAATTGATCAAAACTCTTCATAACAGGCCTCCCAGAGCAATTCATTAGTTCAATAAAACGATGTGAGCAATAGTTGGAGCACATTTACTTCATAATCATTTTGCTAGGAAAAAAAACAAAAGCACAGCAGCTGCAGTTGAGTGTAGATAGCCATCTGAAACAGTTGATTTATCAAAATGAATGGATCTTGGCAGTTTCCATTCTGGGACTTAGACAGAGAAACACAATTAGAATTCAGTGCTGCGCACACAGCCAGAACAAAGTAATGTTGGCTCATTTTCTAGTAACATTATGGGATTACACCATGGATAGATAGAAAATCCAGAATTTATTCAGTTATATAGATCGTCACACAACTAAAAGCATTCCCTTATCTCTTCCTGTTAGAAAATGACAGGTCAATACCTTCCTCCAAACCTGGACCTGCTACTTTATTCCAAAATACAGATAATTAGTAGTAGCAATACATTCAGCATACCAGGAAAACAACGTTAAGGGTGACCTTGCAAAATGTCTCTTCCTTATCCCAGTGGCATGGATTATTGCTCTGACCAGCCCTAGGCTTGTAATTGGGCAAACCCTAAGTCAGTCAGTGATTATGATACTGATTTTTAACCATCGATCATAGCCCTGTACAGCTGCAAAAATTCAAAACCACTATCCTTTTCCAATTCACATTTTCTCCCTTCTTAAAAACTGTGGCTTGATTCATTTGGGTTAGCAGCTGCCTCCTTACAACACATGCCTCCCAGATACACAGATTACATCGATAACTGGCCATCTGTGCTCGACAGTCAACCGTACCAGCTCCAAATTTTCTTGGCTTCCCTTTCCAAGCTCTCAGTGGGATATTTGACCCTCAGGTGCTGGGAGGCAGTCAAAGATGCAAAGAGCCCTGGATCACACACAAGGGATGCAGAGCTGAGTGACTCCATGTAGTGGTCTGTATGGGAGGGTGATTTTTTTTTTTTTTTAATGTAGAGAGATACTGCAAATACTTCAAACTTATTTTCATGTTACCTGTCTTGTTTTGCCTAAGAAGAGGCAAATTTTTCTGAGTCAATGCTTGTTTGTTGTTGCCATTAAGATTTTAAGGTCCAAATCAGGCTCTCACTCCCACAGCCAGGAAGAATGCTCAGCTGAGTATATTAACTGCTTCCAACACTTCCTCGGTTCTGGAGATTTTGTGGTCTGTCTGTGTTGCTGCGGGTGCCAAGTGTGTTCTGTGGGGACCAATTGGGGAGCTCAAAAGAAAGACAATGAACTCTATCACATGCTAGGAAAGTCATGGTCACAGGACTAAGGGAAACAAACCAAACCCCCAAAGCCCACAATGAAAAATCTTTAGTTTGCTCTGGAGACAGGAGTTAAAGGGCCATGCTTTGCCTCTGCTTAGAGGATGGTGTGACTGAAAGAAATTTCTTGCAGATCAGAAACCTTAGGCCCTACTTCAATTTAGACAGCATTAACTTCCCAGAGCTGCCAAATTTTTATGGTCGGTGTGTCCATGAACCATAGTCTAATGGAAATACGTTGGTAAATGGAACAAAGAGAGAAGACTACAGCCCTGATTTCTGCAATATTACCTAGGGTTCTAAGTGAGAAATAGACACTACTGTGTCTTTCCATGTGCAGAAACTGTCTGATTAAACAAATGATCACGAGGACTGACAGTTACAGCCAGCCTCCAGAGTTAATCTGGGTTTCTATCCTCCCCTTGCCCGTGTGCCTTCGGATAGGAGGTAAACCAAGATAGGGGATTAGGGAGCGATGATGAAAGGTTTTCAAATCCTGTGATTTCTGAGTATTAAGCCCAAATCTATATTTGATTAATAACTCTTTTTGGTAATAGAGCCGCTGCACTCATGCCTTCCCCTAAATTAAAATTTCCTCATGGATGTTATATTCCACGTATTTATGGGTATCAGTAGTGCTGGCCGGAAGATGGCCAGGACAGAGGCTGAACTGGGGCAAGGTGAGCAGGGTAGCTGTGCAGTGTCTACAAATCACATAGCTTCCTGAAAGCATTGCTACTCTGAGAAGTGAGTGTTCCTTTAATAGTAAAATCCCAATGTCGACCCTTAGAAAGAAAATTCGAACAATGCCTAGTGCTTTCAGGATGCACGACAGGACTCCATTAGTGTTTGTAGACATCAACTATATGTGTTAGCATCAACATAATATAGATGGAAAATCTCGGTAGGTATATGGTAACAAGTGTCAATGTACTCTTTTGCATGCCCCTTCCATTCTATGTCAGTTTTTGACTCTGCCGTTCCCCAGGAATTCTGAGGATAATGTTATTTAATACTAGCAAGAATTGGACATCACTGAGAATTTCATCGTGTAGCATGTGAGGAAGCTGTCTCCGGTGATATGCGGGGGATGATGCAGTCTCATAGTAGCCTCGGGCTTTTCCTCACCTCCTCTATTTCCTTCTCCCCAGAGCACTGTGTCAGCAGCAATGACTGCTTAAGTAGGTTCTGTCAGGAGAACTCTCCTTGACCCTGGAAATGGTATTTAACCTTTCTGTGGATCACCATCCAAATTGCAAAGCAATAATGACAGGAGCTGCCTCCTTCACAAGTCTGAGTTGTGACTAAGAAAAAGGATTATAAAACGCCCTGCAAATCCTAAGTGCTACAGACATGTCTAATAATGTTAATGACTCACCAGCTCATGCCCAGTAGCTATCACCGGACTCTTAAAGGCATTTGTTTGTGGGAATCCAGGTCACTTCTCACTGGAGATGACAGAACTTTCACCAATATCAGATGGTTGTTTACAGGAAAATTGGATTTTCTGGAGTAGGTGGAGGGTGTACCAATGCTATGAGTAAGTTTTTCCTGTGGTTTAGCTGAGGTCATGTGTACTCTTGGCATGGCTCTTTTCACCAGGACTAACTAAAATCTTCACTTTTTTTTTAAAGAAGGAGGAAAAAAAATTCAGAGTTGGCATAAATTATAGGACAGCCACAATGAGGTTTTCTTATGTATGAAAGACTTTAATAATCAGCCCCATGAGGTTTATGTAGTTTAAGAATATAGCTTTAAAAATCATATTACAGGCAGCAGTACTTAAGATTAATACAGAGGCCATTTACTGTTTTATTATGTGTTTTATTAGCACTTAGCAGCTTGATGTATAAAAGAAAAAATGTCAAACAGAGTGTGTCAAAAGAGAAAGACTGTGCTGTAATGATTACCATAAACAGGTAATACTGTGTTCTTGAGTTTTAGGAGGAAAAGTTGTTGAAAGTTTTCAGCACAGAGTGTGGCTGTGAGTTTTTTGAACGTGATCGCCCAGAAAGGGCTACTCGAGGAGTGGCAGAGAGGACTTCACAGGGCATCATGGGAAGACCTAAAGGAAGAGTTTATGAATGGGAAAATGGGAGACCAAACAGGATAGAGGGAATAGCATTTGCAAAGCCCCTAAGGCAGGAAAAGGTGGCATAATGTGGAAATGAGAAGAGTAATATGGTTTGAAAAAACATGAAGTTTAAGAGATATGTACTTAAAAATTTTTTAATGACAAAAATACAGTTTACTTGTTAATGAACTGAAAGGTTATTGTGTCTGTAATACAAATGTGTACATAAATTTTTACACAGTAATTGCATTTCTAGGGATTCTAAGGATGTGTTCACATCCAAACATATTTGTTATATTGCTACTAACATCTATTTTTAAAGTTAGACTTATTCAGCTTCATGGCTTTATTCTTTTATCCAGTTTTCTAAAAGATTGATCTTGTTTTTTTGTTACTACTTTTTCCTCTTGAGTTTAGATGTTTTTGAACTTTGTGTTACTTTTAAATTTTTATGTGAGTTCTTAAATCCTGAAGTTGAAAAGCAAGTATATTTATCTTCTGAACTCATAGAAGGCTGTCTTGGAAATGCTTAAATCTGAAGTCACCCACCTAGTTTCTTTGTTTTTCCCCCTAATATTTAGTTTTACAAGTTTTAAACTAATTTATATTATAGGCTACGAATAATGCACTGTTAGCTGTGCCTGCTTTACTGTTTGACATTGTTTTATTTTAGTATGAAATAATTTTAAACCTGGTGGATAATTGTAAGGACTGTCTTCCTCAACACACTTGAGAGTAAGGTGCTGACATGATACTTGTCTCTTCTGAACATGTCCATATGTAATTCTTTTTTTTTTAAAGAGTGAATTTTATTTATTTTTTTTTTTAAATTTTATTTTAATGGTACATTTTAGATGTACCATAGTGATAACATTCATCATAGGGGATTTGCACCTGTACATGACATATCTTGTTGCTTCTTTTTCTCCCATTCCCCTCCCCTCACCCCCTCCTCCCTCCCTATCTACAAAAGCTTTGTTTGCATTTTTTCCTTCCACATGTGATTCTTACAAACAAGAAATTCTCTTACACTAAAATCAGGAAATTAACATCGATATATTATTATGATCCAATCAGGCTCCTTTCAAGTTTGGCCGGTTATCTCACTGATGTCCTTCATACAAGAGGATCTAGCATGAAGTCTTGCATCATGTGTTGTTATCATGTCTCTCTAGTCCCTTTAGGTTGGAACAGTGCCTCTGCTTTCCTTAATTTTCATGTTGCAACTTAATGTTGACACAAGTAATACTATGTTCTTCTTATAGAATGTTATTAGGTGGCACTTGGTGTTGATTTGTCTAATGATTAGTGATGACAACCATGCTGAAAGTAATATTTACCAGATTTTTTCCACTTAAAGATACTTTTTAACCCTTTATATGTAATAAGAATTTTACATTGAAGTATTTTGAAACAACAAAGATCTCATTCCCATTAAAATTTCCCATAGTAGTTTTAATATCCATTGAATTTTCATGGCTGAAATTAATTATTACTATCATGGTTGTCAATTTGTGATTTTTTAATTGTTTTATTCTGTTTACATTTATTTATTAGTAAGTAGTCTGCTGGAGGGAAATGTTTTCTTTCCTTCACATTTAGATATTCATTTATCCAATTATACCAGGATAGACACATGAATTTCTGCTTTATTCAGTGGATTGCAGTCTGTTGCTGTAATTATTTGGTGCTCAAGTTGTCTAAAATTTGGAGACCCTTTGCATTTTTTCTTTGTTATACTTCCATCATTTTTCTTGAGCATTTTCTTACTTTCTTTCCCTAAAATATTACAGGTTTATATTATGCTTTCTTTGCTCCAGCCCTAAAACAAGACGTTTTTTTCCAAGGAGACTTGCTTCCTTTTATTGGAGAGTGGTTATTTAGAAAATAAAGATCTGGGTGTTAGATGTAATCACTGCAGCTGTCCCTCGCCTCCCACTGCCCTCTGCCCCATTATCTAGCATAGATGTAGATACACATGCATATATAGTGCATATATTTTTATATTGACTTTTGGATCTGGCTATCTTGATACCGATGTGTTCCACTGATTCATCTAATTCCAATCTCTTTTCATATTCGTCCCTTCTTTCTCTAGCAATTGGGAACATGACTCTGTTTTTCTTCATTCTATTGGTTTATTGCACCAGTCCTAACTATAAATAGCTCATTTCTCATTTCAGCTATGACCTCCACTCCTTGACCTCACCTAGACAACTACTTTGCTTAACCCCATCTAATGACTTTTAAACTGAAACAACAAAGTGTTTTTAAAAAATTACATTGGTCATAAGACTTATTTTTAGATTTAAAAAACCTACCTTTTAACCTAATTTCATGTTCTTGGCACAGAGTTTCTAGTCTTTTCTCTATTTCTTTGATTATTTGAAACTTTCATATTTATTTACAAGTTTCATTTAGACTGCTCTACCATGTCTGGGTTCAAAGGATTCCATTAGCTCTATCTACTCACTCTGCTGTGGTGTGACTTATTTCTACATAGGCGTTTATACTTTTATTTTTTTAAAAACGTGAGTAATTTTTCAGTTTGGCTTGTTTACCACATAAATCTCAGTGTCCAAAATTGTGGAACTGTCCCTGTGGAGTTATTCCTGGGGAATGATTTTGTATTTGCCTCTGCCAAAGACTTCTGAGTTTTATTGGCTTAGACAAGGTATTCTATTCATTTTCTGAGTTGAGAGTTCTGCATTCATGAATCTGACCTTCATGTCCTTTCATGGCTTGGTGTTTAGCTTTCATACAACTCTTTTCTTTTTCAACTTTGACGCTGCTTACATGGCTAGTTTCCTTGTTGCATTCTCTGGCTGGCAAGCAGACTTTGTAGACTAGGATGCAAAGCTTTTTTGGCTCTTTGTTTTATGCAAAGTTTAGTTCTGACTCTCATGGCTGTACCTTCTCTCCCATCTCCCAACTCCTGTTAAATTCTAGTCTCTAACTCCTATAGCCTATGTTCATTCTCATACTGCTGGTGAGAGGTTTCATGTCCTACTTATCCCCAAGGCTTCTAGTTTTCTCTGATTCTGGCACCTGAGAATTTCCCTGACTTGTTTTGCACTGGCCTGTGTATTAAGATATACTTTTAAAAAATATTTTGAGTTTTTGATTGTACCTCAGTGCACATTTTCATATTTTGACCAGGAAAGTATGTGTTGTTTGTAGTAATGAGATGTTGTAACATCAGCGTTTACCTATAGTTGACTGTTGAAATAAATTATAATGTAGTTGGAAGATAAAATAATATGTAACTATTATAAACAATGTAATAGAAATATAATATAGTGGCTAGAAAAGGCTTGTTATATAGTATTAGATTCAGAAGCATGATATAAAAATTTTAAGATGTTACATAATAAATAAAAAATGTGTATATAAAATATCTATAGAACTATTCCAGAATGTTAAGAATACTTTCTTTGGTTTGTGGGATTATTATTATTACTATTATTTTTAATTTTATTTTAATGGTACATTTTAGATGTACGTAGTGATAACATTCATCATAGGGGATTTGTACCTGTACATGACATATCTTATTGCTTCTTTTTTTCCCATTCCCCTCCCTTCACCCTCTCCTCCCTCCCTATCTACAAAAGCTTTGTTTCCATTTTTTCCTTCCATTTCTTATTTCTCTTGTCCTCTGTTTGTGGGATTATTATTGAGTTACTTCTATTTTCTATAGAGATAACAGAAAATTAACCTTGACAAACATTCCTAAATCATAGAAATTCTCAAGCACTAATGCCAATACCAGTAAGAGTTTATGACTCCAATACAAACTAATTGTCTGAATTTTGGTTGAAGTAAGGTTGGAGACTAGAGAAAATAGCAATTAAAATTGTGATTTGAGGGCTGATTTATTTTATTTTTTCCATTTTGATATTGTTCTAAAAAGAATGAAAGAAACATAAAGAGTGTTAAATAACTGAAAACATTACCTTGTGAGTGGCTAGATTTTAAAGGAAGATAGGTTTATTGAATGGTATTACACACTTATCAGTTGTGCTACTTGGGAGATGGAGGTAGAAAGGATTGGAACTTGAGCAGCTTAGTGAGACCCCATCTCAGAATAAATAAATGAAAATAGATGGAGATAAAGCTTAGTGCTCCTTGGGTTCAATCTTCAGTCCTGCAACAAACAAACAAACAAACAAACAAAGTTTCTAGAAGATTGAATTGTTAGTTTTCCTCTACCTTTATGATTGGATAAAACGTGTTGAAAAGAAGGTCCTTCAATTTCAAGTCATTGTGAGCATTTTCAAAGGGATTTTATCACTTAATTTTGAAGAATAATAAGAAAAACCATGTAATTATCTAAAATAAGTCTAAGGAATTGCTCTGTAACTCAGTCAATCTTCTGTTTTCCTTAGTAGACCAATATCTACATTTTACATTTTATTCTCTCTGAAGAAGTACTGCTAATTATCTGTACCTGGACTAAACATATATTTATATTCAAGCAAAATTTTATATTAATTAATGTGAAATAATGCATTTAAAATTTGTTTGTGTAATTAAAAGTTAAATAACTCTGTCTAGTTTATGCTTAATCTTAGAAGAAAATGTAGTTTTGAGTTATTAAGCTTTAAGAAAAACAGAACCAAACCAAAACATTTACTTACTTTCCTGTGCATGTACTCTAATATCAGGTTTTATAATAAGCTAGTATTTTGGACACTTTGCTATTACTCACTTAGTGCATTTTATTTGTTTATTTCACTCTTAATCCTAGTATCTTACCTAAAAATGCCTATGACAGTAACTCATCTTTCTAGTATTTTTAAAAACTGATGACATCTCCTTAACCATTTGAGGCTGTTTTTCTAATGCCTTTTTGTTTATGCTTCAAACTGCTCTTCTCATCTGTGTTCTTTGTCCATCTTCATAAAATTTCACAATTTCTTTTGGTGCTTTGCTATCATTTTTTCCTATGTAGAAAATGCTATTTTTTTTACATGGTGTGATAAATAGGCATAATTGCTTGCTGCAGAAGCCCAGGGTCTGGGGGGCAGCATCTCAGGTTACTGTCTCTTTTTAGACTCTGTTCCTTGGTCAGGGGCTTGGGTATTGCATTATTTTGCCTTTTTCTATTTTTTTAGGGTTTTGTTTATGTGACCTCAAAGTTCTCATAGGCTTTAGCCATTTTTGCATTTATTTGAACTTTAAAACTTTTAATTGAAAAGTATCAATACTTTTCAATTAATGAATCAATATTTAAAGTTTACAAAATGAATCAATATTTAAAGTTTACAAAAATTTTTGATTAAGTAACCAAACAATCAAAAAAGTATTATAGCTCTTAAGAATGGTCATGGCCACCATGTCACTTGTTTTCATCAGTGTAATGTGTAAGTGAAGAGCTGGGGTTTCCTGGGTCAGTGGGTAATTGTGGATGAGTTTCTTTGGGAGATTAAGGGAAAATATTGTCAGTCAATTCTTGAGCTCTTGAGGAAGTGTACTTAAGTGTTTATCAATATGCACATATATTAAATGCTGGTTTTATATGATCATATTTCTCTGGTCTTCCCCCTCATTCCTACTTTCTTCTTCTCTCCTATCTTCTCCTTTCATTTCCTTTCTCTTTTTTTGGTTCAGTGTTTTGAGAAATTTCAGGCTATAAGGAATTTATCATGGGGACGGGGCTATAGGTTAGTGGTAGAGTGCTCACCTAGCATACATGAAGTAAGCCTTGGGTTTGATCTCAGCACCTAAAAAAAAAAAAAAAAAAGAATTATCCAGGAACAACTCCTAGCAGAAAGTAATTCCAAAACTATTTTAAAAAGGGCAATTACTTTTTAATTTGTGTGGCAGAAAATAAAAAGCCTCTCCAAGGGGAGGCAGGAGGAAGTAAATACTTCCTGAGAAATTTTGTGCTGGGCACTACCTCAAACTTTCATATGAATATCACCTATTAGCATTATTACATAATATGACTTAAACTCTATACATAGTCCATTTTGGTCGCTGCTGCCAAGAAGTCACAAACGGAACTGATATTCAAGCATAATTTGATCTCTCTTTAGTTTTCTTATTGAATGATCTTTTTCTTTACTTGTGTGGTTCTTATTTATTTTTCTACATTTCAATGTTTCAGTTCACCCATCTTTTTATCTTCCTTCGAATCCTTTTTCTGAATAAACAGACCTGAATAAATAAAATGGGAGTTGGGATAGGTTACCTCCAAAATAACTCTGAAAAAAGAACATTCTGTTATTTAATAGTAGTACTACAAAAGGTTATCGGAAATTCAAATTTCTCTCCTCTTTCCATATTGAGGGTGATTTGTACAGTCATCAGATTTTATGACTTATATCTTAATCAAAATACCTACCTGATTTGCATTCCTGTAAGATTGCTCCACTTTAAGCTACAAAACACTTAATTTAAGTTTTTGGCTCTTCAGAAGCATTTCACAAATTCCAAAAACCATGGGGGAATTTTTGTCTGAGAGAAAAATATGATAATTTATAACAAACAATGCTAAATGTAACTTTGGAAAAGGAAAACTAATAGAAAAATATTGCTCCTCGAGATGCTTTTTTTTCTATCTCAAAAACTTCCATGTGATTTCCAGTTGTGAAATAGGATCTTGGAAAACAAGTTTTTCCTTTTTGGGTAGAATGAAGAAATTACAGAAGGGTAGATAGGACAATAGGCCAGATTAAGGGAATACTCTGAGGTGTTTAAAAAGAATCTAAAGTTTGAGAGATACAGGTTTAAAAATGGAAGTGTCAATTTACTGGCTATTCAACCTCAGGTAATTTACACAACTACTCGTGCCAGTTTTCTCATCTATGAAAAGGAGCCAAGTACCTACTTAAGTGCCTGCCACCTCATCTGCTCCCCATAAATAGTAACTGTTATTAACAGTGTCAACATTGCTCTGGTTTAAATTCTGTCTTACTTTTGTGTGATTTTGGGCAAATCACTCTGCTTCTCTGATGAAGTTCATAATCATTGGCCACAGTTTTCTGGGAAGAATGCCGTGAGCTGAATTCATGTTGATAGTCATGGTCCTACTGGGTGTTTTCATCTTGTGTAATAGCTAAGGGAACCGGGGATAAATCTTGCTGCACGGATTTGAATCTGAACCTTGATATGCACCAGCCTTTTAACCTTATGAAAGTTAGATCTCAGTTTTCACATTTGCATTATGAGGATAACAGTAGCTCTGATCCTCTAGAGAATTAAACCTTCTTAAATGTTTTTAAGAATTATAACATTTAATGTAACAAAGTGAAAGGAATATCACGAATACATATTTCACACCAGGTATTGGCAATATTTGAACTACTTTCACCAGGATTATTAGTGCTAGTATTAAAGTGCAAGGTGGTGTGGTATAGAGGGGGAGGCATCAGATTTGACATAAGACTAAGGGTCAAATATGTGCACTGTTTCTCAGCCTTTCAGAGGTTCAATTTTCTGTCTGCTAAATTGCGGTACTATTATTTATCTCTTGCAGTGGTTGCTTGTCAGCGTTAAATGATCTCTTGACTTCTTATCACAGTGGTAGAAACTTAGTAGGGGGTAATTCCATTTTCCTGGTACTGGAAAAGTGTAGCGGGATGGTAACTCGACTTAGAACTTATAGTCACTGTCCTGGGATGTTTGTAAACCAAGTTCTCTAAAACCACCCAGGTGTGGACATTTTATTCTGCTACTTTATTAAACCAAGGAACCTAGGGATGGTCCCCTTTGATTCTCCCCAGTGGCCATCTTGCATGAAATGGACAGCTGTCATCAAATTCTTCAACATTTACTAGAGAGTCTGATATCACCCACACACTTTGCCACCTTTACTTTATTCTTCCAAGAAACTTGAGGTTGGGCAGTATCCCTATTGTGAGATAATCAAACTGAGGCTCAGGAGATTAAGTGACTTGCTCAAGATCATATGAACAAAGATTTAAATGGAAGCAACTGTATCTCGATTCACCTTGTGAGCCAAACACAAACCTCCTACTGATAGGCAAGGGGCCCATGCGTATCATTTGAGTGTACCAGGATATAAAAACCAAATTTTTTATATTGTCTGTATCTTGAAAGAGGCAAACTTGCTCTCTAGGTTTGAAATCTTAATAGGCCAGGGTGATAGAATTCTTACAGGGCCAGAAAGGGCATTTAACTAAGCATATTTGCAGAGGTAGACCTCTGATCCCACAGTACTTTTGACTTTGATCCACTTAGTGTTTTCCCACTTGGCTCTGGAACACAAAATCAGTGGTGAAGGTAGTTTCCATGGGAGCTACATACTTCTAAAGTAACCAGTGGCAGATGAGAAAAGGGAGGCAGGAGGTGTACATTCCTGGTGTAGACAGTGAGCAGTCTTGGGTTTCCCTTCAAGACTTTTCTGTCAAGTTCTCTCAACTGCACTTTTGATACTGTTTTCACATTCAAGCCCTCATTTTGAGCACATGTATTGGGTAATTGGGTGCTTATCTCCTTAATTTGCATAAGAGAGACATACTGACATTTTTATGCATATCAGACGTGACTGTCATACTCAAGAGGACTGATACAATTTTAGAATATGGCTTTATGGTAACACCACAAGCTCTTTTGACTATGTGCAGAGGATTGCAAATGCTCAATTAGCAAAGGAAAAATATAATCTTCAAGGACTTATTACTGGTTGACACATCTTCCATGGAAATATTAGAGCAGAATAATTGGTAGTTCATTTTATGTTATATGATCTGCAGATTCTCAAATGCAGATTTGTGATGTTTTTTCTAATGACAATATAGATATGGTCACACATACCAAGACAAGCACGATGAAGAATACATTCAGTGTACAGGTTTACCTGTGTCCCATTTACTGGACCTTTTGAAGTATACTGTAAATGTATAAATTCTTTTATTTTCTTGTGACTAATATAACGACTGCAATTTTTGGTTTTACTAAGTGGCACTAAATTCTACTGAACTCTTACTTTAAAAGGTTTAATTGTAGATTTTGTGAGTTTCACATCAAATATTAAAAAATTAGTTGAGCAAATGCAGTGATATGTCACCTTATATGCAAAGGGAAGCCAAGATAGCAGATGGGATTGAATTTGCTAAACAGCTAACAGCAATGCAGGGATGTCTGTATTATGCAACTGGACACACTGTAATCACAAGGGGCCTAAACATGGAAGAGGACAGCAACAGAGGATGTTATTGTGATATGACTGAGATAGACTCAACTTCCTGTGGCCATTCTATGAGACTAGGTCTGCTGATGACAAATTCTCTTACTTTTTCTAATAATACCTAAAAATATCTTGATGTTCCCGTCCAGTGACATGATGGGAGGACCTTATTTCTTACTACTGGGTCTTGGCTCCCTGGTTTGTTTTGTTTGACTACATCCCAGCCAGGGTCTTGGGCTACCTCATTATATGAGGGTGAAGGGCTCTGCACTTGGCTTTTGCTGGTGAGAGTTGATGGGATTCAGAGGTAAGCTCTTCAGAAGGTAATTAGTTCAAGAGAGCAGAGCCTTCATGAATGGGATCACTGTCTTAGTAAAACATATCCTTGATGACCTTCATTTCTTCCACCATGTGAGAACGGAACAAGAAGGCATCATCTATAAGCCAGAAAGTGAGTCTTACTGGCAGGCACTTAGTAGGTCTACACCTCCACATGGAACTTCCCAGACTCCAGAATGATGAGAAATATATTTCTTTTGTTTGTAAACTACCCCGTTTGTAATATTTTTTACAGCAGGCCAAACAGACTAAGATAATGCTCTGAGTTTTTCTTGGTTCATGGGTCAGCTGCTCATTTCCAAAGGGAAATGCTAATGGGCAGGTACTCCCATGCATGAAATGCATGTGTGTGGATGCTAAAATGGACAGTGCATTACCCACCCCACATCTCCAACCTTCATTCAGCACCCACATTTAGTAGTCACTTTTTTTCTGTGGTACTTGGCTACAATAGAGCAGTTGTTACTCAAAAGTGTGCTATTTTCCATGATGCCCCTTTTGGGTCCATTGGGTAGGGATGGATGCTTTTGGTGGGCTTATTATTTTGTCTGTGCCTATTAGTATTCTTGGTTGTCATACTACTGAACTCCAAGTCTGGTATATATGCGGTAGAAAGAAAACCCAGGAACACACCACCATGTCTTTTCTAGAGTCTGGGGTCCCTAGCTAGTTGGCCTGCTTCTCCTTACTTTTCAGAGTCTCCTGTATTTATTTCATAAGTAGTACTCAAGTTGTACTTGGTGGGAAGAATAGGGAAAAGTACCTCAATTCCATCTCCCCAGAAGTCCTCAGGAGCTATATTTTTATTAATCATTTAATATGTCTATACCAAGTACTTAGCAAAAGATGCCAAACATGTAATAATGTTTAGGAAACAATATATGAACTCTGAGAGGCACATGCCTGAATTAATTACTTCCCTCAACAGGTATTTTTCTAGGAGTAAAGGACACCATAAATGGCTTCTTAACTAGTCCCTTGAGGTCTACCTCTCTGTAAGGTTCACTTACCACAGAGTAGCCAGAGTGAGATTTTCCAAAGTAAAGCAAATCGTCTCCCTAAAATGTTCCAGTGATTCCCCACCATAATTTAGAATAAACCAGGATGTCTACCATGAATAATTCAAGTAATAAAAAATTCTAGAGCAACAAGCATATAGGGGCATGGGAACAAGACTCTGGAGGTTTGGATTCCAGCTCCGCATCTGCTGCAAGAGTGTCTAACTCCTCTGGGTTTCTCTTTCTTCATAAAAACAAGAGACTTTGGTGAGCCATTCTGAACATGTCACTATCCTTAATAGTCTGTGAAGGTAATATATATGAAAATTATGTACCACTTGTAGAAATTAAAATATTTGTATGGGAATATGAATCTCCTGTCTAAATGAAAGCAGAAAGTTATCTACAATGATGAAAGTTTTAAAATAACCTGCATAATCCCTGAACAATCTGTAAATCCTCCTGCTCTTTGAGTTCTCCGTTCTACTTGGAATGTGTTTCTCCCAGATATTGCTCTGGTTTATTCTCTCCTTACCTTCAAGTGTTTGCCCAGGGCGCCATCTCAAAGAGGTCTTTGTCCCAGTGTCACCTTTATTACCTGAATCCTTCCCTGCCTGCTCTAATCCTGACTGCCACTATCCCTTTGTCTTTCATTATTTTTCTCCTTAGCATTGTAATTTTGTATATTTACTGATACTCCTCTTATTGATCTCATTCATTATCTTTTTCTTCTAGAAATTTCTATGATGGCAGAGGTTCTTTGTTTTATGTATTTTTAAGTGCTGTGTATGTGCCGATTTTAATATTGCCTGTTGCTAAAAATAATTTTGAATAAATAATTAGAGTTACATGTAGTTATACAATCAAGCTTTAATTTTTTATTGACAGTTGACAAAGATATAGCCAGGGTGGAAGTGCTTAGACTCTTTTTGCATCGACCCTCAACTTTGCATTCATCAGTTACCCAGCATATTGAAACAGACTCCTGAAGGTACATTTCATTTAACTGCAGTATTGAATTAATAGAAAGAATCAGATTCCAGCAGCACTTGGAACACATGAGAATAATATTTAGGCCAATAAAATGGTTAACATAATTGCTGTCTACTGAACCTACTGAGATTTTGTACATTGGAGTATGATCTCCTACAAAATGAAAGCACCTAGTATTTTTATTGAAACTGGTTCATTTACATAAGTATTTAAGCCTCTTGACTATTTCACTAAATACAGGTGCTGAATGAAGGCTGGAGATGTGAGGTGAGCCATGCAGTGTGCGTTTCAGTACACACACACATGCTAAAAGCAAGCACTTCTGTGCTTTGGGGTACCCGCTCATTAACATTTCCCTTTGGAAATGAGTGGTTGATTCATGAATGAAGAAGGACTCCCAAAGGGAGAGCTGGAAATATTATCTTAATTTGCTTTGAAGTGAAATCTATCCTATTTTTAAATTTCAATTGCTATTGGTACATGTTTGCAGTACATAGTGATTACATTCCTTATGGGGAGTTAGCACATGTACATAACACATCTTAATTTTTTTCCAACCCTTTCCTTTCCCATCCTTTCTCTCCCCCCTTTTACTATCTCTTGGTCTGCTTCCCTTTTGTAAAAGATCTATCTCCCTACTTCCTATTATCTATCTATTATCTATCTGTCTATCTAACATCTATCTTATTTTTAATAATTCTAACATGACAAATTGAAAGGAATAGCTGTATTTTTTTAAAAGAAGACATAAATATTCAGTCTATAACAATGCTGAGTCTGGTGAACATCTAGCTTATGAATATAAGAAAAAAGACCACCTTAAAAAATCGTGAATCTTGATTTCTTTCATGTAAATTTTCTTGATGACTTCAACATTCTCACTTGGCAGCGCCTAGACAAATTCTGGGTCTTAGCGTGACACATATGCACAAAAAATTAAAGAAACTGAAGCCTGAAAGAGAAACGTCTGTCGGTGCTCAGGCCTTTGGCATTCTCCTAAGTATTCTTGTGTCTGTGCAGGTTTCTGCTGAGTTTTTAGCAAAAAGCAGGGCCACATTCCCTTAGCCTATCTGTGAGGTCAGTTTTTATTTCTTGTGCAGACTTTTTTCTTGTTATTCACACTAATAAGCCACCAGGATGAAAACAAACTGTTCTGGACAGCACCAACCTTCCTGCACCTTCCTCATCCATGTTAGCATATGAGTCAGCATTGCAACATCTCCACTTCTTTACAAAACACAACAAAAAAGTCTGAAATCAACCAATCAGTCAAACAACGAGCTCTTTTCTATAAACGCGGCAAAATCTCGAAGGTGTTTTCTGCTCTCTTTCTCAGTCAGAATGTGATTTATTCCGCTTGGATTTTGCTTCCCGTGTATTGTAGGCAGTGAAGCTATTAGTACGATTTACCTTTTTGTTCTTTCTTTTATTTTATTGATAACTAAAACGTGTGGAAAATGCCATCCAGCATTTACAAGAAGACAGATTGAAAATGGATGCTATCACTAAGCCTTGAAACATAAAATTCTGAGCCTGAATGTTGGCTTAAAAATTCATCTCTTTCTAGATAACCTGACTTGACAAAGCTACACTAGTGAGAATCTCATGTACAATTTGGTGCGTTTATTATGTTACAGGTCATTTCCTTTACTTTCCTAAACATGTTTTTCAAATTGGTTTCAAGTTGATCCAGCTGCCTCTAGCAGAGCATATCGGAAGTACAACTGCCCTAAATATGACAGATAGCTAGCAACTGTTGTTGAAAACCTGACACCGCATTGGAACTGTCTCAACAGTGAAGCTGTTCTTTGCAAAAGCCACACACTCTGAAATATTTGTCTTTGTGATAAGCTTTTACATGAAGTCTGTTGTGATATTAGCATTGAGAAGGCTCATCTTGCCATCTCCAGTTTTTGAGCTATAAATCTTTTCAAGAAGGCAAAGGATGTTGTATGTATTTATTGATTTAGTATCAATATTTCCCAGTTGATGTTGCAGATATTTTAGTTTCCTACACCATATGTCATTCATGGACTTTAACTCATTAGCTATTGACTGTGTACACCTGGATTTACTTTACGACTGTTGGTCTGATCGATGAATTATTTCTGTGAAGGTAGATAATGCAGTTATATATAATGTTAAGTGGGTCTTTGGGAAGGAAATGGAATTTATAAAAATAATCTAATCCATGTGGCTATTTCCCAGTTATCTCAGTGTTCTTTTAATCCATGCTTTTTTCTTAAATACTGTATTTGCAATTTAAGCACTGCCACATGCTGCCACTGCTGTTACAAAGATACATTAGATTGATAGAATGATGCTACATTCTTTATGACTAGAGATAATAATGACTTCCTCTGTTCTCTCTAATCATGTTTTTATGGTTTGTTTTCCAAAATACTGCATACTTGACCTTAAAAGGGGAAAAAGACTGCACATTTCATTTAACGAGTAATAAAAAGCTGGGTTCTCATTTTGCATTTAAACCTATGGGGAATACATTTTACTATAAGATATTTTCATTATGATCCCCAGGTCTCAGACAATTCTGGCTGACTCTGGCTGCTTGAAGACTGTATGTCTCAATAATTGAAAATAGATGCAGTGGACTTTGACCTATTTTACTTTCTATGTCTCCAAGTTGAAAACCACTTTCCAGTCTTCCATACGATTTTCAAAAGACGTTGTTTTTAATAGAAGGAAATAACAAACTCATGCTTGATTTTTCTGTCTCTTCACTAAGTTACCTTTTAATAGTTCTCCTATTACGAATTCTAGAATAATGGGTGATAATGACTGTCTGTTGCACCTTGTTTAAAAGGTAGAGTGCTTCTAATACGCTCCTCGTAGAAAAATACATTATTTGAATAGTTGGCTGCTTTCAACTATACATTTAAGAAAATTAGTCTTCTTCAAACCTTTGTATCTGTTACATTAAGTAATTTATATGCACAACATTAATAATATAATTAGGAAGAACCCCAAATAAAGTGCCAAGCATAGCTAAAGTAAAGCTGTCTTAGAACATAATAAAAGTGTAATAACTTCATTCTTTTGGAAATGAAATAACACTATACATAAGACCAGAAACTAATTTGGACCTTACCCTCTAGTTGGGTAAGAGCATGAACTCCCCCAATTTTGTCTATGAAGATCTTATTCCTAAATTACTAAGTTGAGAGATACACTGTTTTTTTTTTTTTTTTTTTTTTTTTTTAAGACAGAGTCACAAAATTTTCCACCTGTCAATTCGGGCCAGAGGCTTTTCATAAAAGTGCATTACATTTGTACAGTGAAGTTTCTAAATCCCTCCAGTAATACTGGTTATCTTGTAAACTGTAAAACCTGTAATTGATAACCATGTAATTTTGCTAACCATATAGTTTAGAATTTTCCTTTCATTATTGAGTATTATACAACATTCATTCTTAGAGAAGGCTTTGGGAATTTCAAGGAAGTGCTTTAGAAAATACATTTTGGTGAATTTGTATTCTTCTAAATTCTGATAACCAGCAAATGAGCAGCAATTCGATGAAGCTGTTTCTTTCTTAGGCCGTTTTTAGAAAGATTCTTGAGGGTCTGCTGCTCTCATTACGCTTCTCTGATCTTCGGTAGAGTGTTGGGTTCATGTTCTGTGGCTTCCTTGCAGAATGAATTAGTTTAATAAAACATGAGGTATTCATAATCCGTCTAGTTATTTTAATGGTCATTTGAGAATTTGATGGTCCTATTGCTTTCTAACACAGAGCTAAAAACTGTGCTTCACTTATTGGGATTTATTTAAGAAATTTAAATTATTTTCAAAATAAGTGATCCACTTTCAAATTTAATCAGAAATTACAGACAAAATTGTAGCTCTAAATCTATACATAATCCAGACAATATACTGTTACTTTCTAAGTAAACCTTTCAGACGTGGTATTTACTGTTTTTGTAACTGGAACTTATAACAACAGAATTTCACTCCTTAAGGAAGGGCAAACAGTTATACGGGTGGGGAGGTGGGCATGTGTGTACCCGGCAGACAGCAGCAGGAGGTGATTTTTGTTGAGAGCCACCAGGCTGTGTAACTGGACGTAGGTCTCATTTTGTAAAGTGAAGCGTGTTACTTTGTAAACCATATCACACCTCAACCATCATGACTAATGCCTAATTTTAGTTTTATAACTTTGACTGCTATTTTCTTAATTATTGCTTATAGTAAAATGACAGAGTAGGAAGCCATGAAAAGTTTCATATAGACCTGTGGAAGGGTTTAGTTATAGCATCTTGGAGCTGTTAGGGATTTTAGAGCTCATCAAATACAATCTTATAATTTTATAGAGGAAGGAACTGGGATTCAGGAAGGTTGAACAACTTTCTCACAGCCCCACTGTCAGTAAATTGGGGGCTATTTACATTCCTATTTCCATGTATTCCAAGAGTTGGTGGTGTGGTGTGTTAATGGTCTTTCCTGGGCCTGGGATTTTGGGATTAGATAGATTTGTTTATGGGTTTTTATTATTTTAGATACCTATCTTTATTTGCAGTGCCTGCTTACTCCATTTTCTTTAGTAACATCTGGATCTTTGCAAGAATATTGCTGTGACTGTGTTAGGGTTGCGGGATTCCGAGAAACCATATGAGAAGTTTGACATTATAAGGAGCCCGTGAAAGTAAATTCAGATTTATTGAAATGTTCACCAGGAAGCTCAGCCACAAAACTGACTGTGAGACTAAGCCTGGATATATGTCTTCCTATGTGTTTCATAATGCGTTCTTAGGTGACTGCATTACCTATTAACTTTTTATAAGCATTTTTATTCAAACTAGACCTACAAGACTGCAAACTTTATAAAGGGATCAAAGCATTTATTTCTCAATTTTCTTGAACTATAGTATGAATCCCTACAAATGTACTGGTGAATCTATTTAAAGAAATGAATTTGTTGTAGCAAAACAAATTACTCAGTCTTCTGTCAGTGAAACACTCATTCGTTTTAGCTGTGTGTGTGTGTGTGTGTGTGTGTGTGTGTATTAGGGTATAATAAATTATTATTTCCACAAACTATAATTTCTTTGGGCTGGGTATAGGATATTACTCAACAGGCTGTCTTGACTTCAATATGAATATGGCTTTCTTTCTCAATTATATTTTGTAATATTTATTATATATATATATGATACCTTGAAAACATTTTCTAAGTTAATTAATGGGAAAATTACTGCATTTAGATAGGAACAACTAACTGTGCTATTGGGCAGTGTGGTGACTATAGATAAAAATAATATGCATTTCAAAAAGCTAGAGGAATGTTTTTACCATGAAGGAATGATAAACATTTGAAGAGATATATAAATTTAACCTTATTTAAACATTACAAAATGTACACAAGATGTGAAGAAAAAAATACAGTAAACGTTTAAATTAAAATATTTGTTACAGTAAAGGACACACCACCATTAATATCCCTCAGAATCTGCTCCTCCCACTTGAAATATGTGTTCCATCATCTGTGCCACTTTCTGAAGCAGTTCTGAAAAGTCTTTTTTTTTGTGAGTGCCTTTCTTTAGTTGTGCTTAGTGGCTGGTTCTAAATTGAGGACATCACATTTACCTTTCATGTTTATTTCGAATTTGCAGAAGAGTCAGAAGTTGTATGGTGTCAGATATGATGAATAAGGTAGAAGACACACCATAATGTTTTTAGGAGGCTGGCTTGCTTTTGGATGGCACTCAGCAGCAGCACTCACTGCATTTTTCATCACACCTCATAAAGACACTCATGAAAGAGGGCTTCCAGAGCTGCTTCAGAAGGTGGCAAGAACAGTGAGATATGGTCAATGTGCCATTTACTGTAATAATTTTTAATGTAAACATTCACCAATTATTTTGGTAACCCCTTGTATGTACATCTAAACATGACTTACTGTGCCATTAGTATAAATAGTATTCATTTTTATGTATGAATTAAATTTTAATTTAAAAGGAGACAGTTCCTGAATATAGTTGTTACCATAAATAAAATTTAATTTAAAAAGTGAATGTTCCTTGAGATATTTGTTACAATAAAGAAAAATATCTTCCCGGCTTTCATTTTTCATCTTCATGAAGTTTTATTCTTGACAAAGTTGTAGGCACATTTGTGCCATTTCTGGGTTGTGTGTTTCTACCTTTATGTTACACAATAGGAGGGCTGCCTCCAAAGTGTGTATTGGTACACTTGGAGCTGGTTTTTGTTGACATGGTTAATCACAATTGTAAATTATTACATAAGGCTTCTATTTTTCCTTGAGAGTTCTAGTTAAAATGTTGGCACTGGCTAATTACTGGGCTTGATTCTGCCTCTTCAGGAAGACTGGTCCATAAAGGATTTGATACTTTCTTTCCTGAAACAAACAAATACAGCTTTGGAACTGTCAGATATAACAGCAGCTCTTGAAGGCTAATCATTACCAGGCCTTGTCATGTGGTTGTAATTGTTGCATGAATTCTGCTTCAATCAGGGAAAAAAATATGCTTAAGTGCCAGTAAAAGTTTTTTGTGCTGCTATGAAATTTTGCAATTTATGGCTTTGTACAGATCAGCCTGTGTTACTAGGCAACACTGTATATGTCATTCACTCAAATTATTCCTTAATCCTCACTCAGCATTGGTACAAATTCTAGCTTAAAAAAAATCTTAATAACCTATTATAGGGTTAAATTCTTACCATGAAAGTAAAGTGGAAGTTTTAATACTGAAAAAGGAAACAGTATTTAAAAAAAATACACTTGATGGAAAACAGTAAGAATATTTCGAGCTTAACTGTATTCACCTAAGGAAAAAAAAGTGGTTCCAAATGGATTTAATGATCATGCAGTTCTCTGACTGGCCATTAAGCAGGCCAGGTTTGGGGCACTTAAGCAATCATATTTGTGATACTGGTTTTAATTAAGAAGTACACTGCAGGATATTCAATGACCAGGGAAGTGTGGTATTGCTGCTTGCTTGCTGTGCATCCATATGCATTTGAGAGAAGATAAAACCCTGAAAAAGATACAATAGCTCTCTCCTTCCATCTTTCTATATAGTCTGCCTGAGACTGTGCATTGCTACACGGACCAAGTCATCAAATCTATATAAATGCTTAGCATTCTCATTTAACAGACAAGAAATTGCGACTTTTTCCTTAAAGCAATATCAATTTAAATGACAAAGACAGAGGCATGACAATCCAGGGCTGTCTGTTGACTCAGAACGCAGTAGACAAATCTTAGAACCAGTATTGGAATAGCTGTAGTACCTTGTTTTGTGGTCTGGAAGGGCTTTCTGGTTTCAGTGATTTTAGTGTTTTGAATTTCTGTTATTGTTCTCAAGCAGCTTAAATGACATTTCAAAAATAGTTACTATGCCAAAAATAGTAAAACAAAAAAAAAGTTTCGAATAGAAGCTTCCCCAGTCTTATTTCAATATAGCTCTCCCATGTAAAAAAAACTTCTTAGGTAAGTGCCTGTGAGAAGTAGGAGATGTTCACTGTATGTGCCTAGAAATGGGAGATCGAAGTTCAAACTCTGGCTAAAATCTGACCTCATGTACTAGATATCACCACAGTGTGGCCCATGGTCAAGGGCATCCCCTGGGAGCCTGTAAGGTATGTAGTTTCAGGCCCCACCCCATATCCATGGCATGGGGATCTGCAGCCTCACAAGACTCCCAACTGAACAACTTAATGCTTGTAAACTTTGGGGCACTGGTCTGGCAGCACAGCTCTAAACTGGGGCTGGATTCCTCCCTGCAGCAGGCCCTTCGCTTTGCAGTCTCTATCTCTCCAGCTGGGAGGCTTGTTCCCTGGGGGTATGTGGAAGTTGTAACTTTTAAAGTGGGGATACACACAGTATTCCAAGCTTCTTGTTCCTAATCACCTGCAAACCTTCCTTTCCCTTCTCCACTTTCCAAGATCTCTTTGGGAGAAACCATTTATAATTTCTTCTAATTGCTTTGTCCTTGTCCCAGGGCTTATCAGATGTGACTTGACTTTAATCACCTTGGAAC
Source organism: Hystrix cristata (assembly GCA_004026905.1). Lineage (NCBI taxonomy): Eukaryota > Metazoa > Chordata > Mammalia > Rodentia > Hystricidae > Hystrix > Hystrix cristata. Next base: position 35,430 of record PVJO010005778.1, on the reverse strand, counting down.
ATCTGCTCCAAAGTTACCTCCCCTGTCTGAGAGTTAAGAAACAGAACCCCACATCCATTCCTTGTGAGGCATTGTGCTGTGTCTATGAGGGCTTGCTTCACCTTTTGGAGCTGGCTGTCTTCATCTGTGAAATAAGGAGGTCAGAGAACACTGTATCTAGTGCCATCTCCTTTACCAGAATTTGTAACATGTAAAACTATATTACAGGTTTTCTGACGGAACTGAACTTTGACTGAATGAGGGGCAGGGAGAGAGAGATTTATGGAAGGAAGTTATATGGAAAGTCAGAGATTAGGCAAGTGCTGTTGTTTCAGCTGGGGAAGAAAGGGCGAGCACATTTGTGAAGGGCACCAGGAAGGCCAGCACCTGGTGCAGAAGGTGGAAACACACCAAATGGCAACTGTAGTGATTTCCCAGGTATGTCTGGAATGGCCTCTACTCATTACCATTTTCCTTATCTTTTCCATTGCTGTCTGTAGCACTCATTTGTTACTTTCTGGCTGCCCAGCAACTGAATGTGGAACTAATGTTACAAATACGCCACCGGGTTTTAGGGGACACTCTTTCTGGAGCTGTCAAACACCCTATCCCTGGTCTCTAGGTTCAGTGGTATCGGTGGCACAAGGGGCTGACACTGGAAAAGAACTCTATGTCCAGTGCTGGAGTGAGGGGCTTGTAGGGCTGCAGCTTGAGATTACTAATGACAGCAGCAGTGTCCTCACTAGACTATTTTGTGCAAGAGAGTTTAGGCACCATACTTTTTCTTCCTGCCTGTTTTTCAAGACTGATTTTGGATAAGTTGAGCATGAGAAGTCTTGTGCCCCTCCAGACAGTACGTCCACCCAATATGGGCCTCTGGGGATCTGGCTGTTGAGCAAAGTGATAGCCGTGTGTGCGCACTCTTGTCAAATAAGTGGGAGGGAAGACGTGCAAAGAAGGTTGGCAGAAATCCAGAGGAGTGCAGTCTTTGAAGAGACAGGAGGAGAGAATTTCGAGAATGCCAGTGGTATTAGATATATAAGACAGCTACATGGAACTTCCTTTTGTCCAGGTCTGTACATAGAGAGTTGAAGCGAATGATCTGAGTTTCCACTGGGGCAGAATACTATCTAAATTGTTAATGAAATGGTACTGATTGTGTGCTTATGTTCTCGTGACTTTACAATTTTGCAGAAAAGAAAAAATAGGATTTTTTGAGATTCAAAATAGTTGGATTATGACCATTTGAAACCTCCTCCTCTTTCCCTAGTCTTCTTCTTCCTCTATCGTCTTGCTTTGTTTATGGACTCAGAAAAATCTACAGGAAATAGGGAAATTGTTCCACCTCCTTTAGCTTCAACTCCTTTCTATTGTTTTCCTGGTTGTTGAGAGAAGACTCATGAGAAAGATGGAGCACTCTGCTAAGGAGGGAATTTGGGGCTTCTTTGGGCATCTGGAACGAGGTGAGGAGAAGAATGTGGGGTGTGAGAGGGCCTCCTCCTGTAACAAGTGGCAGCTTGCTCCCCTCTTGAGCAGACTGAATGGCAGGCAGAGTGCTTTGTGTGAGTGAATTTTTCATGGATGGTTAAAAAAATCCCATTGTGTTTTGCCCTGAGACAAGGTGGTATATAGCATAGACGCTGTTTGTGCTAAATGAGGAACCGGGAAGGAGCAGGGAAGTGTGGAGGGGGAGCGGAGAGGTGCTATGGGAGAAGAAGAGGAGCTAGGCATCCTCCTGGCTGTGGGTAGACATTCTCGGCTCTCCGGCTCTCCGCAGATCCTTTCTTTGGAACCGAGGCACGCATCCCCCACAGTCCAAGGAGAGGTGTTGTAAACAGCACTCAGCTGCTTCCTCCTCTGTTCATTTGTCCTCTGCTGGAGAGGGGATCTAGGTGACATTCCCTTTCCAAGGGCAGACCATTTCCAAAGACTTGTCAATATGGGGGACCAAGTCCCTCACTGAACTTTGGGGTAACTGCAAGGCCATTCTAGCTCCAGAACATCCCACACAATTGTCTGAGACCTTCATCTCCACTGAGATTGTATCTAAGTAGGCAGATTCATTTTTCTCCCAGTCCTGCTTTCCTTCTTCCCTAAAAGATGCTGATCCTGGGAGCACTTCTCAATGCCTGTGTGTATCTAGTCTCACATTCTGCTTCCAGGGAGCCCAGTCTGTGAAGGCTACAGAGCCCCTCAGGACATTCAGGGAGCTGGGAAGCAAGGACCTAGACTTCTGTGGATTTTAGATTGACCAGGAGGAGGAATCATCTGGATCTAATGAGGGCGGTAGGGGTCTCCAAAGGATGGTAATTATTTACATAATTCTGTGAAATTGGTGTTATGCTCTAGGCAATATTCAGACTGAACCCCCAGTGTATATAGAAGTATATCTTACATTTATTTCTGAATTTGCTGGTATTAAAGTCCTGAAATCCTTCTCAATATAACCATCAAATCATAGCACTAAGCTCAGGTTGAGAGATTTCATATGTTTTCCTGAAGTTACTTATATTTTATAATTATAACTTTTTGAAAAAATATTGAGAATGAACTCAAGTTTGAAGTCTTACCTATTTTTTGCCATTGAATGTGAAGAGGGAAAATATGGGAAACTATATTGGGTCCTCTTATCAAAAAGTTGGATTCTGGACTCTTAGAATGACAGAATGAAAGTGACATTGTAAAAACACTTCTTAGGAAAGTTTTTGTTTTTTCCTCTCTTGTATTGAAAAACTCAAGTCAAAAAACCATAAAGAACAGATGAAAAGAGTTGAATCTTTAATATAATCTCTCCCAGCTGGGTCCAGATATGGTCTTTACCATCAGAATGTTATGAAAAGAACACATGATTCAAGAGATAAAAAATTAATCTTTTCCTTCTGTAAAATTAGTCACTTTCTACCAGTATTTTTAAAGACGTGAGATCATATTAGTAACATCAGATTTTTGTGCTTGCATGCAGGTAAGTGGACAAAATGGTTATTTCTAAAGATGGGCTTCTATGTATTAGGTACATAATGATTTGTATTTTTAAATAAAGATGATATTGCTTTAAATTCTGCAAATAACTGTGGATCATAAGAACTTCACAAACACTAAGCCCAATGATGTGTCGAATAAATAAAAGTGGGGACAGTTGAGAAGGTGGTTCAATTTAAGCATCTGTTAAGAGAACCACATGAGTACACCTTTATGGGAGGATGACCACACAGAGCAAAGACCTAGCCATACGCTAACCATCAGAGTGTCCCTGGCAAGAAGGAATAGTAGGAAATGACGTGTTGGATTGAATATGAGGAAAACATTAGGAATGATGGAGTGTGGATTCTGGACAAATTGATGATGAAGAAGCTCTATTCCGTGAAGAACTTCTCTGTTTCCCACCGTTAGGACTAAGCAGAACTATTTGAGAACCATTGTGTTGTCGGTGATGACACGAACAATTCTGTGCCTTGGCATTTCCCCTCAAATCTTCTCCAGAAAACATTCTAACAGTCTGCGTGGGGGAGAGACAAATCCCTGCTGGAAGGAAGGAAGCATGGTTGCAATTCAGCAAGCCCGACATGAATGGCTGGGTTGCTTTGTGAGAAGAAGGAGGTACTACTGAGTTTGCTTCCCCAGAGGAGGTGATGACACAAGGTGAAAGGGAAGGCAGAAGAGAAAGGGTGACGTGTGCGGTGGGGTGAATTTTGCTGCCGCATGGAACCTAGGGGAGAAGTGTCCAGAAGGATAGAGGACTTTTGGAATGGAGGGTATTCTCAGTGAGGAAGCACGGTGCAATGTGCAGCCCCGGATGGCTCCCATTCCACAGTACCACATGCTTTCCCTTCCTCAGCTTTCATGGAATTGGTGCAGTGTTCTCGGATTCTGCGGAAGAACATTACAAAAGAATCACATCTGGATCAGGGTTAAATAAAAACTATTGCTTAAAAATAGCCCGTTTTGTGACTTTAGGTCTCCATCCATGATCCCATATGAGGGATTTCCATAGGAATTCCACAGCAAGCAGATCATTCCATTTGGGGACCTGATTTGTTCTTTCTTTGACTGAAGAGTTGGAGGCATAGTGTTGCTGTCATTTCATCCCAGCTTACAAGAGGCTCAGAAATCAATAGTTTCCTCAGTTACAACCTTTTTTTTGCCTGCACAGTCAGTGGTTCTGCTTTGGCCTTTCTGTAGTTTTTCTGTCTGAGTTGTTTTGTACTACCATGTTTTAATGTGTTCTTCATTGAAAGCTATCCAAATCCTCTATGGAAATACTGAAGAATAAAACTAAAATAAATCTTTGATTTTGTTCAACAAAAATTTTCATCAGAATCACATCAAACGCTAAGACACTGTAGAGTGTCCTGGTGGAGGTGCCAGCAGCACACGCTCACCCTTCATTTCTGCACCTTGTGTCTTCCCTGAGGATTAGCTGCGCAGTGAGAACCCCACCTTCTCTTTCGTCTCTTATGGAGGCGGAAGTGAGGACTTAATCATTTTTACTTACATCGTGCTACCTGCTGCCTTTGTTTATAATGTTCACGAGTGACTTTAAAATATACCACTTTTTGAGTAAATTTAATAGATTTGCCTACTTAGCCAAGAAATTATACCTTTTTTTTTTTTTAAACAATGGTGTATTCCCGTAAAGTAGGTTAAATAACTTTCATCTAAATGGGTGAAGTTCATATGTAGAGCAATTTGAGAAGGTGATTTGGAGTACAGGAAAAAGAGAGGTAAAAGAGGTGCTTTGTAGGTTATAAAACTCAGGAGACCAGCATTTCATTACTTAACACAACGCACTGCAGCCAATTCATATAGTTTAAGTGGTACTTTTTCCTTCTTTCTCTACCTCAGGGATTCTCAACCTTGGCACTGTTGACATTTTGGACAACATAGTTCCTTGTTGTGTGGGTTGTTTTGTACATTATAATATGTTCAGCAGCACCCCTTAACCTCTATACCTTGCATGTCAGTAACATCCTTACTCAAGTTGTGACAATCAACATATGTTCAGATATTGCCAAGTATTCCCCAAGCACCCTTTTCACCGAGAATCACAGATCTATTTCTGTGCCTAGCTTTCCCTCAAGACAGGCTGCTTCACTGTTTTCTGATTCATCTTGGGCTGCGATTTCACCGTGTTATGGTCATTTCCTCAGCCTGTGGCTCAACTACCTTGTTTTTAAATATCTCATATGCAATTGCTCCTTTCTGTCTTCTCTACAACTAGAAACAAAAGATGCAACAGTGAGTATGTTTTTCCTGTTCTGTTGTGACTCTTTTTTTTTTTTTTTTCACCACACACTGTTTTGAATACCATCTATTTTGGGGTGGTTTTCAACGATAGTGATAGAATGCTCCCCGGAACTCATGGCTTTGATCTTATCACCTTTATCCTGCAGGTCTCTGTGCACAGGTGACATCAATCACACATGTTTTCATTATTTCGAATGTATTCTTCACCTAAATTTACTGCCAAATCCAAACTATATACTTTAAAAGGAAATCTTTTCCACAATATAATGTCATGTCTCCATAACATTTTTTTTTAAAAGAACATCACTCCATTAGGCTGCAAGATGGCAAAATCTGACATGAAAATTAATTTAGGAATTTCCTTCCCACTCCCATTTAATAAATGCTATCTAAATTCTTGGCTGCAGAAAGGACCAGAGTGTTTAACTAATTACTGTGACAGTTAACAGTTGTAGCCTGTTTATTTGCTAGACCCAACATAAACTCATCCAAAATCAAATTACAATAAACGTAAAATCTAGTGCTATGCTGTGTAAGGTCTATTAATGCCTTTCATTAGTGAGCCCAATTTTCATGGACAAAGACTATTGTAATTCTAGCTTGGAATGCAGTAAATGTGGGCTTAAGTAAAAGTAACATATTAATTTTGAACAAATAGGCATAGACAATATTTTTGAAATGCCTTAGTGTATTTGTAATTTGTATTTTTTTTTTTTTTTCTTGAGGAAGGGTGCAAAGGAGAGCAATGTAGTTTAGAAAATAAGACTGCAGATTCTGGAGTCAAAATGCCTGGGTTCAAATTTCAATTCCAGGGTCTTCCAGTCACATTACACTGGTCCAATTATACAAAATCCCTAAGCTTCTTTCTGTCTTATAGTACAACAGAACTGACGGGAATCGTTGGTGTGAGGACTAAATATGTAATGCACATAAGCAGAGAATTCTATCCTTATCCTATAAGAAGAATTTGATGAATGATAGCTATAATAATTTCAGAGAAAATTGGATTGTAGGACAATGTTGACAGGAAACCTATCCTCAACTGGCTTGAGAAAGAAAAAGTCTGGCTTGGAAAAAAAAGAGCGGTCTAGAGGGTAACTCTAGTTGCTGGCATAGGAAGTCAATTTCTGCTTATCTCGTAAAACCTTGGTTCCTTTCTATCTTTTTGTCCTTTTTTTATTGCTTTGGCTGTATTCTTATGCAGTCTGTCAGAATTCCTGGAAATTCTCATCTCTCTTATTAGAGTGACAAAATGGCTGCAACAGCTTCTCACATCTACTTAGACTCCATGTGAAAAAGAACAAACATTTTGCTTGGCAACTCCTAGAAAAATTCAAAAGTTTACCATGATCAGGTCCATTTAGGTCATATATCTGTCCCCTCCCAGCCATAGGCACGTGCTGAGGTGACTCACTTAGGTCTTCTCACATCGTCAACGGATGTGTTGGCAGCTGGGGCAGGGGGAGTCCTATCCAGATTCTTCAGTAAGGGTGCGGACTCAAATGGAAATAGGGTGGATTTCTGAAGGAAGGTAGAGTAGATAAGGGGACTCAGGGGGTAGATATAAGGGTAGTATGGTCAGTGGAAAGGTTCTTTACCCCCATTACCCACTTTGTATGTGAATGAATGAGAATAGTAGGTGCTTGTTTAGGTAATAGCCTGCATGTTCTCTGGCTGATGTACTTTGCCTTGGGTGCACTCAGTCCTCCTTGGAAACTTCCCTGTAGCAGTGGTGGCTAGGAGAAGGCTACCAGTCAAGAGGGGTGCACATCTGGGGTTCTTATGTCGCAGAGTGCGGGCTGATTCGCAGCAGGTCTGTGCAGCAGTCTGCGTGCAGGAAGCTCTCCTCTCTGTGCTGAATCTTTCCAGGACTTCTCCTTATTGGCAGACACCAGGCAGCTTTCTAGCTGCCTGCGTTCTGGAGGATTGAAGCTTATTTGTTATTTCTGGGAAATTACCATTTAGCAAGTATCTGTGCCCATATGGCATAGCAGAACTTCATCAGGCTTGAAAAAGAAGTTCCCTGAGATAGATCCCAATTCATTGGGAGGTTCAGCCAAACTCTCTATTAGTCATCTTGTTTAGTTTTTCAAAAGAAGCTTTACATGTCACAGCCTGGGGGCATATATGCCTCATCATCATTTGCATTCTTGAAGCAAAGTAATCATACTAGCAAACTCGCTTTTAATAGTTTCAGAATTAACATCATTTATTCATCAAATTTACATCTCTTGTGCATATAGACAAATATTTTCCTATCACATTGCTTGAAGGGTAAATCTTAAGGTCTTTAAACTCTTAGAGATTTATTTATCTAAAGCTTCCTTGTATATGAATGATTTAGAAATAAATATTATGAAAGCTAAATTCTCTCATTGTAAGCTGCATGAAAAAATGTAAAATCTTTACAAAGAAAAAAAGCTAGTTGGATTTCTAATACTGGCTCTTTCTGATGGTGGAAATCTGTTTTTTTAAACCTCGGTTACTTCATTTCTCAAGCCAGTTGGGTTGGCTTGGTGAATGGAGGGTCCGCCATGGCTGTGGACAGGGTGGATGCTGTGACTGCTGTGACTGCCGGTTCTGTGATATGCCAGGGCGCCCAGGCGCCTGTCCAGATAGTGTGCAGGCTACATGTTTTGGCCCTTGGGTGTGTGGGGTCCTCATTTCTTCTGCTATGATTTCATAGTGCAAAGCTTATTTATTACAATAACTCAGGAAACAGCAGGACGTCTCTATGCAGCTCTCCTGTGGGGTCTGCAGCCCGGAGGGCTAGGCAGCCTCCTGGCTACTCCTCAGTCTTCTCTCTCACTTGCTTCTGATTTACTTTGTTCTCTGCCCTCAGGGATCTCATCCTTCATAACAAATACTGGGAATCTTCTGGGGCTTGCTTCTATGATAGTGAAAAAAACTGGAAAAAAAACTAAGTGTTCCAATTTGATGACTAGCTAACTGTATCAGGGTATGTCTGTATTTTGTAACATTGTGTAGAAATTAAAACATTTTAGAAAAATATTTAATGGGGTAGGAGACTAAATGATGCTACGATGCTAAGTGAGAAGTTTGTATACTAAGTTCTATCTACATTGTGATTCGATGTTATAATTTATATACATATATAATGAATAGAAAAGTAGAAGGAAATGAGTTAAAATGTTATAATGATCATTTCTGAGTTGGAGAACTGAATGTAACTTCTACTTTTTTTTTGGGTGCTGGGGATCGAACTTGATAACTTTTACTTTTTAATACTCTTTTATATCTCCTAAATTTCCTACAGTGATCATATATATAATTATAGCATCACATTATTTTAAAAATATGAGTAAGGCAACATATTATTTTAGAGTTATAAGAAATGAGAATTCTTTTGCTGTTACATGAGAAACTCTGGAATATTTAAAATGATATGTGTATCCATGTAACTGAGTAGAGCAAAATATTCTCTTTATCGTTTCGATGATGGGAGGCAAAGATCTGTAGCTAATAATATTAAGCTATCAGTTGTATTAAACTTTAAATGAAAATATGTTCATACTTATTCATGCTTGATTAAAACAAATCATCATCTATTTTAAGTAATGAAGATTGATACATAACAATAAAATTATTTTATTTCAAAGTAAATATAACTGCTAGATTTTAATCAAATAACAGTTCAGAGACATAGATATATGTATATATATATGTGTATGTAGAATATATACTTTTTAAAAACAGTAAAGCATTAATGATATACAATCTTTTTACCACAAACTATATACATTTCTCAGGTATGAAATAAAACTAATATGACTAGGAAGACAGACCTGGGACCGAGTAACAGCTTTACAAGCAGTTCAACAATTTTGTGTGCCTTTAGTACACCATTATACAAATAAGCCACTTTTCTGGCATTGTTTTGGCAGTGTAAGGCTTTAAGACACTGACTGAATTTCATGAAAAGTTCTGAAACTTGATGACTCCTGCTTAGTGAGTCTTTGTACAAAACGTGTAGTAGCAGGTACTGTGGGCCACAGTTCATAAAGGATAAACAGACACAAAGCTTTATTCCCATTGGAAATCTGGCAGAACAATCCTGAGCTCTGACCTCCTGTTGCTTGTGTAAAGGTTTAAAATATTCTAAATACCTTTATGTAGAAGTCAAAAATAACAGAACAAGAGAAGAATAAGGAGTTTCCATTTCTGCCAGTAAAATTTTCCAAGTCAACAAAATCATCCAGTTCTGACACTCTTGAGCAGCCATCACCTATTTAATGCAAAACATGGCTTTGTTTTATTTTGTTGCAAAGGGAAAGCAAAGCTTTTGTTCAGAGCCTTAGAAAAGTAGCAGCAGTCCAGTTGAATTCTGAAACATAGCTGGTGCTCCTTCGGTAGTGAAGGACTATAGAGAAAGGTTTTTGGGCTCCTTTCACAAGATTACTTTACAGACAGGTTTTGAACATGTCACTCCACTTCAAAACATTGCGCTGGCTTCTTGGCAGCTAAGCTGACATTATCTGAAGGGCGGTAGGAAAGTGTGCTCATTTTTGTTGATAGGCTTGAGTGGGATTTGGCCTTTGGAGGAATGTATTTCAGAAGCTGGAGAAAGTATTTTTTAAATTTTTTCCCCAGAAAGCCATAAAAAAGAGGGTTAAGGCAGTTGTTGAAATAAGCTATGCAAATGGTGATAGGCATGGCGGTGTCCACAATATCTGAAATTTTACAATCATGTATAACGCCCAGCTGGATCAATACATCCAGGAAGGTGAATATTTGGTGGGGAACCCAGGAAAAGAAAAAGAACAGAACAATTGCCATAATTATTTTAAAAATATCATCATTTCTTGGCTTGTTCTTCTGAATTTCATAAGCCTTCTTTAGGGCCTTCCAAATAAGAGTATAACTTGTAAGAATGATCAGAAAAGGAAAGAGGAAACCCAGTATATTTTTGGTCAGGCCCAGGCCTATAGGGAGGGTTGAATTCTGGGACTCGTAATGGAAAGCACAAACTGTGATGTTGGTGTTCTCAATGAAAAATACGTTTCTGTGAATAATCGCTGGCAAACTGGCCAAGCCAGCCAGCAGCCAAATTATGACACAGGTGACTTTGGCAAGGAGCATTGTGCGTCGAAGGCGAGACTTCATCGGGTGGACAATCGCCAGGTAGCGGTCGATGCTGAGACAGGTGAGGAGAAACACACTGGCATACAGGTTGAAACTGACGCTGGCCGAAGCGATCTTACACAGGTAATTGCCAAAGGGCCAGCGGTATTCCATAGCCGTGTAGACAGCCCACAGTGGCAGAGTCAGTAGAAAGCATATGTCGGCCAGCGCTAAATTCAAAAGAAAAACACTGGCCACAGTCTTCAGTTTCATGTAAAAGTAAATGACAATCACCACCAAGCTGTTTCCAAATATTCCCACCACAAAGATGACACTGTATAATGTAGGGATCATGACAAATATGTAATTGTGTCTTCCAGCTTTTGGGCAGTCATCTTGGATTCTTTTAATACCATCTTCGGTAGAAGAGTTGAGGATCATTTTGGTCTCCTGAGTCGAATTAATCTCAGACAGTACACCAAATGATCCTGGAAAAAATAAAAATAAAAAGGTAAACTATCTAGACTGCCACTTGTAAACAGTTTTACTTCTCAATATTATATCCAGTAACTCAAGTTTAGTCTTAGGGAAAAAACTGAGATCACATTTTCTGAAGAAATATTGTGAATTTATAAAGTCTAAAATTATAAGGTGGGTGTGGTGGTGAGCACCTATAATCCCAGCATAAATTCTATATGACCTTAGAAACTTAATGAGACCCTGTCTCAAAAATAAAAAAATAAAAAAAAAAACAGAGGATGTAGCTCTGTGCAGTGCCATAGGTTCAATCACAAGTACTGCAAAAACAAACAAACAAACCAAAAAACCAACAAAAAAACACACAACTATAATACATAAAATTTTTAGAATATACTGTTTTTGTCGGAAGTGATAAATGTCTTCCAGATAAATGGAAGTAGCATCCTACATAAATAAAACTGTCTAGATTCTTTGCATTTTTTCCCTCTAATAAATTCTAGCTTTCCAGCTGATTCAAAACATAATCTAAATAGTGAAAAATACTATTGAATTAAATGAGTTATTCAGAACAACTTGAAAGTTATTCCTGAGGTAAGCGATGTTAATTTTTTTTTTTTTTTTTTTTTGGTGCGGGGGATCAAGATCAGGCCCTTGTGCTTTGCCAGGCAAGCATTCTAACCACTGAGCTAAATCCCCGGCCAAGATAATGTTAATTTATCTTTAACGTTAGAAGTATGACACAGCTGTATCTTATTATTTAAACTATTTATTTAATCTCACAGTCCATTTAGATACAGAAATTATTAGCATCTTCTCTTAAATGGTAAGAATAGGTGCTTTTGGGTTACTGAGAAACAGATTTAGGAAGGCTAGGAGGAAGGACTCTGTATTTTGGGAAGTAATGTTCTTTCCATGGTTTTCCAGGCCTTGATAGGCAGGAACTGCTTATTTTTTGACTTCCACTCAGTCTGATCAGTCTCCGAACCTCTCAATTTCCTTTCTGCTAGCCACATCCAGAGTTAACTGAAGTTAACCATTTGTGTAGCAAGGGTGTTAAATGAGCAGACCAGGGAGGATTATCAACAAGGCATGTCTTGGTGTGAGCTTGAAATCGCAGCGGTTCTTCAGGATTTTAAGAAGAATCAGACACTCACAAAAGACTCCTGGAACTTCTGCAAATATTTGCTCCAATATTTGACATAATCAAAAATCAAATTGTTCATTTATGTGATTTTGAAAAAATCAACACATTTTGGCCCATCTGAGTCCATCAGGGAGTTCATCAGGAATTCCATCCTGGGAAAGGGGCTGAACGTGCCTTCCCCAAGTGAGCACCGTTATTCTTCCTGTCCTAGGGTTTGACTCCATGGTCGTAGTACTTTTTCATTTTACACTCAGCTTTACAAAACCCAAATCCTTTTCTTCTCCTTTCACTTGTGGGGACATTAGCGTCCACAAACAGCCTTATTTCCCATTCTGTGGGAAGCCCTTTCACCATTCGTGAGCTGCTTTGGAACTTTGGATACAGATTTTGACATTTTAATTATCTTTACATATCGGTCTTCCTCTCTCGTCTGTCAGTTGCTTGAAGGGAGATGAATTTGAATCACCCTGTTTACTACCTTTACATTCCAGGAGGCAGATGACAAAGATCTGGGGAGTGAGTGCGTAGGGTCAAATGAATGAGTGGACAATAAGTAACTTCAGGGCTGCGCGAGAGTATGGAGGCTAATTTCTACAGGGTTTACGAAACTAATTTACAGCCTGCTCTTCATAGAGCCTCATTTAACTGCCCTGTGCCAACTTGAGCTGTTCTACAGGTAAGAAAACAAAAACAAAACGAGCAGGCAAAAAACTCTCTGGTGTTTCTACAAATGTGAGGTTTAGAAAACAGAAGATGAAAAGAGGGGCTAATTTAAAAGAACCCAGGGCTAGGCTTTTAGGGAGATATGGCTAGTTCTTTCCCTTGGACTTTCCTGTCCCTTGTTGACTTTTCCACTCATTTTATCCTAGTTATTGAACTTATACCAGTTTAGAAGTAGAATTTCCTTAGGTAAATATTCTTTCTTAAAAGTTAATTACTCCATAAAGGGTTTATGGGCTAAAAGTCATTCACATCTTAATATGGATTAATTTACCTATTTGTTATTCTTCTAACATCTTGTTTTGATCAGCTGGATTTTGTTCAGGAAAAAAATTAGCAATTTCAAAGTTAAGGAACCTCTTGGTTGAATGCCAAAACTAAAAATCGGGGCAGAGGTAAATCTTAGGCTCCACTTGGGCATAAGAGTACTACAAAATAAGAAGAAATACACTGGATATAATAATTAGAATCCCAGAGTAGGCAGGAGATTCTCCTTTCTTCCCTCTTTTCCCTTTTGACTCTATTTTGAGGGTACACAATCAGCTTGGTTTCATTAATGCTATACTTGGTGTGAAAAGAATTTTACTGACTAACCTGCAACTGAAACCAGCATTTGTAACGGAATAGAATGGGGAAAGTTTGCATTTGAGAGGGCCAATTACAAGCATAGTTTTGAACTCCAACTTCTTCAAAGCCGAGGTCAGTCTCTTGCACAGTTGCCACTGATTCACACCGACTAGTGTTTAATGTGTAGAAGGTTGCTCTGAACCGGTGAGAGAAGCATCCCTGGAAACTTTAGTGAGGTATTTAATTTATCATTTTAATGAGCATATCACTTGAGAGTCTAGACACGACACTGAATATACTAATTAGAAGAACATTTTCCTAGGCATTTGTAGAATCACTAACACTGCCTATCTACCAAAGAAACAAACCTTCTCATACTTAAGAGTGGAGGAAAGGGGGAGATGAATGGTAGGAGATGGAAACAGCAAGTACAGGGAGACAGAAATGCAAATGGCATATCCGGCAGGCATTCATCTTTCTATCACATGGCCACTGAACACCTACTGTGTGCAGGTATCAAGGATGCAAAATGAATAAAACCACAGTCATTCTTTTCCTTTGTAGTGCTCAAGTCTAGCTGTGGAGGCAGAGCCTTAAAGACAGAATTATCTCCAGTGTGTTGAAGGTTATATCACACCAGAGGCATGCGGAATGTTTTATTTTTGTCACTGACTAAGCATAGTGGGGAGCATACAGTGCTAGGGTGCAGGGAGGGGAGAGGAATTAAAACAAAGCACTTGGATTCCAGGAGGTGCATGGGAAATAGAGTGGTAAGAGTATGAAGGCAGACAGCTGGCCAGCCAAGATGAAGTAGAGCTTGTGTCTTCCCTTGAAATTTACCCTCCTGACCAACATCTGCAGGGTCATCTCTGGGAAGCCACTCCTATCGGTTTACAGGTGTTGCATAACCCTTTTGGAGGTGTTGGGTGTGAGTGTGCACTGGGATTTCTGGATATGAGGGTGACATGGGCCATTCTGTTGCCACTATCAGCTGTGCCAGAGAAACATGGTCTTAGGAAAGAGGGAAAAGTGGATGTCTGGTGATTGGCAGCTAAGTCAGACTGAGAACAAACTAGTGGGGAACCATGGGGATCTTTTCTTTTTTAAGCTGAAAGAATTCTGTTTTGGTGAGAAGCCAAAGAAGACAAAGATGTGATCTGAGCCCTAATTTTGAGCCCTAGAAAACATGCTATTTGAGTTATATCTTACTTCTCTTCCTAGGAGGATTATGGGCAGGTAGAACATGGGAAGAAAGCAGGAGTCTCTGGGTGCCAAGTGAGGGAGAGGAGTAAGAAGTTCTGGTGTTCTATTGCATGGCAGGGTGATAAAATAATGATCATGTACTATATAATCTCAAAAAGCCAGAAGAAAGGATTGTGGATGTTTTCGCCATAAAGAAATAAGAAATATGTGAGGAGACATATATATTTCACTTGATTTAAACATTACAAAATGGATACATATATTGAAACATTACATGGTACCTCAGTAGAATGTATAAGTTTTATGTTTTTAATAATAATTTTAAAGAGCCACAAGAGGATCTACCTCTTTCCCTTTTTTCTTGTTTCTGGGTTTCCCTATGAGTTTTACCTAGGTGCTGTGGTTTATATGAATTCCATAGCACTATTTCCCCATGGTGGAAGAAGATGGGTTTGGAGTAAAAAAACTTCTAACGGAATTGTCCTGTGCCACTTGTAAATATGTGCGGCTCTAGGTAAGTCACTCTATTTCTCTGAATGTCAGCCTCAGTTTCCTCATCTGTAAGATGGGAATGGTGATTCTCCCTACATGGTAATTGTAGGAATTAAATGAGGTAACGTGAAAGTACTGGATGTATCTTTCAAATAGCAAGTATAGATTATATTTTATTTGAAGTTTACTATTAGTTTCTGAACACAAGGCAAGCACTGACTCAGAACAGCATTTGGTAAGGAAAACAAGAAAAAAAAATTAAAGGTTTATCATTGGTGAGCTCTTTATGTTACTCTTAAAGGGCCAAAAAATTCCAAGCTGTTGTTTTTCAGAAGTATGGGTAAAAATAGTCTTAAGCAGCTGAACAAATTTGCCATGAGTCCCTGGGAACCTTCAGTCTGCTGCAAACAGGGCTTTACTCATTGTGCCCAAGCTACCCTCAGTCACCGCTTGTTTTCCTAAGAGTTACCTTGTATTCCTTCACAGCTTCCTGGACCTCAAAAACAAGCATTAAGAAAGAGGATTTTCTTCCCTTTTATTCTAAAAATATTTCCCCCAAGATTTTGATGACAATGTGAATACTGTCTTAAGCTTTTAGGCAAGTTGAAACCAATCTAATTAAATTGTTCATTACAAGCTGCTTTTTAAATGAGTTTGTAATCTACAGAAAAAAATACTCCATGGTTTCCTATGATAATAAAGAGAGAACTAAAAGACCAACTAATTATATTTTAGAATCATCTTCTATCAAAATATCTCTCTCAAATATCAAAAAGAGTAGGTCAGTGTTTATAAGTCATTTGCTTGTAGAGTTAGACAGCTCAACAAACCATTCTGTTAAAAAACCATTCTCTTTATTATAGTTATTTTATCATTCAGGCTTTAGAAAGCATCTGTCTCTCTATGTGTTCTCCCATCCACTGCTCGTGCATATTCTGTTGTGGATTTATTCACCCATAGACATTGGCACTAAAATTTTTAGGGTGTCTACTTGTTTCTTTATAAAAATCTACTTTAGCCTGATATTTTTAACTTTCTGTTGATATTTCATGGAGTCTATATTTTCCTTTATTCAAACATTTTGAGCATCTATATGTTAAAAGGCTCTATCTAAAACTGTGCCTTGGTATAAACTCTCTTTGTTGATCTGTGGCTGCTCCTTTGTGGATTTCGCCTTCTTTTCAGATGTTGTAATCTTTGGCTGGGTGAACCTCTTTGGTGGACGTGAACATCCTCAGGAGGTTGAAGATCTGAATTGTTGGCAACCCCTGGAACTTCTGCTTGGGAATACAACGCTCATTTGTTATGGAAAAGTTTTCAATTTGCATTTGAGAACAGTTTCCAACCCTTCCTTCCTTCTTTCCTTCCTTCCTTTCTTCTTTCCTTCCTTTCTTCCTTTCTTTCTTCCTTCCTTCCTTCCTTCCTTCCTTCCCTTCCCTCCCTCCCTCCCTCCCTCCCTCCTTCCTTCCTTCCTTCCTTCCTTCCTTCCTTCCTTCCTTCCTTCCTTCCTTCCTTCCTTTCTTTTTCTCTCTCTCTAGATTAGGCCCTCTACTTACTTTCAGCTTTTGATAATCTACTAAAGTTTTCTAGTCTTTCGTCATGAATAGTAGTTTTTCTTTCCTGGCATTAACTAGCAATCCCAGCTTTAACTGCCTTCAGTACCTGCCTCTAGCGCCCCTGACTTCCACACTGGGGTAGTTAGAACTCTTCTCAGCTGTGTATCCAGGATTAGCCTTTGCTAGACTGTGTGGTTTTAACTCGTATCCAGAGCCGTGATCTAGGATTTTGGATTTAGGACAAGAAAGGGAATTTCCATGCCTGCTTAATCCATTGTGTTCACTTTGGCTGGAAGTTGCTTTGCAAAGTATTTGGAGATAATACTTAAATTACTCGAACCCTGTAAGTTTTAGATTACTGTCATGCCCTTTGATGAAACACCCAAGCCTTTCTGGGGCTGCACTTGTCTCCATGCTAGTAATCTTGGCAGCCATGGACAGAGGAGCATGGCAGTGTGCCTGGCACTGAGGGACACATGTCTGGAGCTGATTTCAAGTCAGATGCACAGGAGAATGCCACATTCTTTGTTGGCGATCCTAGTCCAACTAAGCTATGCTAAATGCTTTCCTTGGAGATGATTTTGTTCACCCTTGGAATTCCTGGGTGAGTATTTTGATCATAATAATGAAAGTGAAATATTAATGCCACGTTCTAGCTTCTTGGGAATTACTCAAAACAAGTATCTGATAATGGGACATAAACTACAATTAAACTTCTCTCCATTCTAGAAATCTCTCTGTATTATAAATCATAGTTTAAACAACTCAGTTGTGGTGAATGTCCCAAGGCTTCCCCTTTCCTCACTACAAAACATTTGGCTTTTATTGTTTTTATCATATTTCAAAAAGGAAAGAGAAAGAGAGATGAAAGATATGCGATAAAATCTAATTCATGTGCTTTAAAAGTCTTCATCTGACATGCTGGCGTTGGTAGAAAATATTAGTATGTTAAATACGAAGGGTTATGGAAGACTTTCTCGGGGGCTTGGAGAAAGGTTCCAGAGAGTAGGACAAAGAGAAAATGAAAAGAAACTCGGGGGAAGCCTGCCAATAAATGAACTCCTGTCCTCTTACACTCCCGAATTCTCCAAACTTATGAACTCAGAATTTCCCCACTAGAATCACCATCACATTTCAACAGATCAGCATGTCCGTCAACAGGGAGAGGAAAGATCATTCTAATAATATGGCTCCTGGAGGCTGCTCACAGCTTTCCTGTTTCAACAGATGGAAGAAAGCAGCATGAATGTGGGCTTCTCAGTCAGTAACTGCTGCTTCCTGCAACTCGTGGACAGAGCCCCAGATTTCCTATGTGAAGCCATTGTACTTTTACTTTGAACATTTCATTCTGCAACAGAAATTGTATATTTCACATCAATTCTGCCCTTAAAGATTATAACATGATTACAGTAGTTTTATGTATTTATGAATTTTATGCTAGAGATTATTGCTCATGTAGCAAATTGTTACAGATTAGTTTTTTTTTTTTAACAAACCATGTAACTACACATTTTAAATGAAGAGGAGCAAACATTCAGTATACTGTACAATTTCTCCAGATTGCTCAATGTTCTGACTGAGATAGGGATATTCTTCTGCAAATGACTCCTAGGTGATGTGGAGGGAGGCTGGGATTCTACTTTTGGCTTTCCCATTCACTGGTTGAGAGACTCTGAGCCAGTTGCTTAGCTTCTCTAGACTTTTGCATCTTCCAGGGAATTGGTCACACACTTCAAAAATTCTCTGGAAGTATTACAATTTCAAATCTTTCTTTTGAACAGACATGTCTCATTTGAACACAAGGGAAATTTGTCTTGACAAGAAGAAATAACTTGTGATATATCATCAAATCATTTGTCTATTTATATTTATCTTCACTGATTTTTTTGTACCACACTAATTTAATGATATTCTATATAAAACAAGAACTCTGTCCCAGCATTCAGGAGGCTGAGGCAGGAGGATTGCCAAGAATTTGAGGCCAGCCTGGGCTACATAGTGAGTTCAAGTCAGCCTGAACTACATAGTGAAACCCTGACTAAACAAAACAAAACAAAACAAAACAAAACAAAACCAACCAACCAACCAAAAAACACCCACAAGAACAATGTACTAAAAACAAAATGAAAAGTTGTACCTTTTACTCAAGATGATTAAAAAAACTCCACATAAGGCTATTAGAGTTACAAGATTTCCCCCCTTTATTTTAAAACTTAACTAGCACTCAAAGAAATGTTTCCAATGTATGCTGGTGGTGGCCTGAGACTGCTGAAGTCCAGGTGATAGTTGTGGGTCCTTTCTGGACTAGCTTGTTTCATTCCATTTATGGATAAAGGCTGCAAGCCTCCCAGGCATCCTTGCTTTATTTACCATCCCTACAAGATGAAATGGTACAGGCAGATTAATTCATGATCAAAGATCAAAGTCGAAAACATGTCTTGAAGTTAGGGAGTGAATATTACATTGACCTATAAAATACGAGGTACAATGTGACATTATTAAAATAAACTCATACAAAATGAACCTACTCAAAGATTGTGGGAAAATACAACTTTTCAAAGTTCAGCTAATTCAGGGTGGTTCCGTTCAGAAGAAAACACGGAGGTGGGGCAGAGTAGTGGAAAAGAAGCTCACAGTAAGGTATCATTTAGTATCTGAAGTGTTATGTTACTTAACATTTTGAAGAATTAAGGGACTTCCATTCTTAGAAAAATAATGCTATAAGGATTATGTTCATTTGCTTTTATCATAGTTAAAATTCTTTTTCAAATCTCAGCCTTGTACCTATTATATCTTATTTTTTACTTTCTTTACCATTAGAATTGTGAAAACTGAAGTGCAACAGAAGGGTCTGGCAGAGAAGCACTGGACCAGAGTCTTGGCAGAAGCTGCTCTCTCGCTCGCCAGCCACACCATCTCCCCTATTCCTTAAATATTACAAACTATTTAGAATGGGAACACCAACACCTGTTCTCATTTCTATTGCATCACGGATGTGGTTAGAAAGTGAGATCTTTGGAAGACATGAAAGTACTTTGAGAAGTGTAACCATTTCATAATCAAGGGTAGGAGAAATGAATGTAATGAAAGAAAGCTCAATTTTTAAAAAGTAATAAAATTTTTATATTCAGAAATTTAGCAAAAATATTTTTCACAATCATACTCTAATTAGTCTTTAAGAATTATAGCAAGGCACACGATTAATACTGGAAAAAGGTGAAATGGCACATATTAAGCATCTAGATTTGTTACTTGTGGCGGCAGGTGTTTGGGTACAACCGGTACCCTCAGGTCAAATCTGATGAGCAGATACATTTTCTTTGTCCCTGAAAGTATTTAAAGATTTGGAGATTTGAGTCCTCTGTAATTTATTAATGCCCACCTTTCTCTGTGTTTCAGTTCTTTAGTTCAGTACTGTCCAGAAGAAATATAATGTGAGCCACACATGCATTTAATAGTAGCCATACTAATAAAGAGAAATTCATTTTGATCATGGATATTATTTAACCAAATATATCCGAACTATTATTTCAGTACGAAAATTATTGAGATTTATTTGTAACATCTCTTTAAAATCCAGAGTATAATGTAGCCGTCCAGCGCATCTCGGAGCCACCTTCCAATACTCATCTCCCCGTGGGCTGGCGCTCATTCCCAAAGTCCCGGCCCAGTCTCTCCAGAGAGGCTTCCGAAAACCCTGCTGCCTGAACAGCAGCGTCAGCTTCACTCAAGAGTTTGCTGGAAATGCAAATCTCAGGCTCCACCCAAGATGTACTGAGTCAGAAACTCTGTGGGTGGGGTCGGGCGAGCTCTGTTTAATGAGTTCTCCAGGCGATTCTACTGCATACTAATATTTGAAAAAGACTGCATTGCAGGCATCTTGATTTGCAACTGTAGTTTAAGTGCTGATAATCATGATTAATAGGCAAAACCAAATCCAATGCACAACAAAAGTACTCTGAACTAAAATGATTTTATTTGGCCTTACAAAGCATCAGAAACTGAGGCATGAGAAACTCCTAAGTACTGTCAAGAATTGCTCATTAAACTTGTGTTTCCTTTAAATTGTGTGCTGCCTTTCACATTCAGAGATGGCATAGCTAGGTATGTCCAGCAGGAAATCATCCAGTAAAATCTAAAATTCCTGTGTTTTGGAGGGTGGGGTGGGGTACCATCTCCACCCCTCCCCTCTGTAGAACTGGCGTCTACTTGGGGAGGGAACACAGTGACTCAGGGGAGAGTCAGGGTTAAGGTAGTGGAGTAGGAACAGTGTCAGGAATCAAAAGATCTGAATTCAGGGAATGATTTGCTTCTCATGGGCTGTGGAGTCTGGCTTTTCACTTAATTTGGGACTCCTTTCCTCCAGTTGGAAAGTGTTATTGATGATGCTTATGGTGAGTGATGAAAAGTAAAGTCTGTACAGTCTGGCTCATAACACTTCCAAATATCAAATGAGATCATGTATGTGGAGATCCTGGAACATCAGGGCTTTTGTTAGTACTATAAAATTCACACTATGGTGTAAATCACTACTTTTCCCTGTAAGCAAATTTGGAAGAGAGACTGTGAAACTGCTGGAAGTAAAACAAACTGAAGTACAAGCAAGGGGTGGGCTTGGTGGGGAGGGGAACTGAAAAACACTGCTAAAAAGCTGCTTGTACCAGACATTTGGCAAGCTTTGATAAATCTTCTTAAATCCTATATAATTTAAAAATATGAATTACAGTGATGCTATACCAATGATTGTGATAACAAATTTTGACCATTCCACCTACAGTTGTTTTGCTGCTCCACTCCTTTTCTATGTTGGGCTACTTGGGCTTTCTAATTGAACAGCCTGTGATAAGAGTCAGGGATGCTGGGCCAGTTAAAGGTAAATGACACTTTGCCAACTGAAAAAGAAGATGAGAGACAGGTGACTGCCACCCTCCGGGAAAACTTCATTCGTGACAAGTGAGTTACCAGACGTCGCACATGGGATCTGAAATTAAAATCTATCCCCCAGATTTGTGTGCAGTCTGAGCGTGAGTCCTCATTCAGCAGCGATTGAACATCTTGTGCCACACCAAGACCACCGGCTCCTCTTGTTTTAGGAATTTCTGTTTCTCATCTTCGCTTTCCACAGTTGATGTGAGTTCTCATCACCAGCAACAGGACCGTTCAAGTGTTCAAGTCAACAACTGTCAATGTCGGCTCCACTCTTCCCGGACTGTGCTGTAACAACAGCCTTTTTATTCCCTCCTTTCTTCACGAGATAGGAAAACTCTCCTCTCCTGCTTCCAGCGAGCTAAGCTGATTCCATTCTCATCCTCAAAGTTGCAAGCTTCCGACCCGAAAGCAATTGTGGTTAGGGAAGGAACCCCACAGTAGGAAATAGAAAGAGCACAGTTTCATCTGAGCTAGCAGAAATTTCAAATGATAAGCTGGTAGGATGGAAATAGCTAACACACTCTAGTTTTTATAAACAAACATTTTTGGCTGCACTTCTTCAGCCCAATTCCTTTGCGATTTCAAAATTGTTGCAGTTACTTCATTCCAGCTGAAGATCACGGCTGTTTCAAATCTTTTGTTTGTTTTTCCTGTCCAATTAATTTTGATTCTTATCGCCTATAAGATAGGTGAAGTCTATAAATAAATTAAGAGAGCTAAAGTGAATTATCATTCTCAAGCCTTCTGGCAGAGAAATGTTCACACAGAGCTTCTCTGTACATAGAAATCCCCGTAAGTATTTAAACTGATTCCCTCATCATTCCCCACAAGTCAGAGGCTGTGGATGCTGGAGCGACTGCCCTCTGCCCTTTGCATCAAGGAACGCAGAGGATCCCGGAGATGATTAGCTGTGTCAACGGGAAAAATGTCCATTTAATCCTTTTAGCTATGTAACTTGAGCACGAGGTGATATACAAGTGTCTAATGAACCTCATTTAATGTACAATTATTTTATTTTTCTCTGTATTTCTGCAGATATCTGATTTATAATTGAAAGGACATAATGATGGCTTAGTACTAACAGCACCACTTTTTATGATTAAATGGGTATGTACTGTGTGCCAAGTATTGTGTTGATTGCTTTAATCTTTATAAGAACCCTTTGATGGAAGGCATTGTCATTTCTATTTTCAAGGTGAGAAATCAGGCTTAGAGAGAACCATTTTTGACAACCTATAAGTACTATTTCAAAGATAATAGTACTTATTAGTACTATTATTAGTATTTTTATTTTTTGTAATATTATCCATTCATACTCTATTCCAGGGCTTCTCAAGTAGAGGCAGTTTTTTCCTCTAGGGCCATTTAGCACTATGTGGACACACTTTTCATTTTTACAGGGAAGGGATAGGAAAGGAATTATTAGCACCTAATACTTGAAGACAGGTAATAATGCTAATTATTTTACCATGCATGGTAAAACATTATCTTGCCCAAAATGTCAATATTCTACTATTGAGAAACCCTGCCTTGGTTCCTACTTTTTTTTTTTTAATGTAGATAATTTGTAGCTCTTATATACATACATTTTATTGGTAGCTTTTGTTTCATGTTATTATGTCTTCCCAGGAAAACTACAGATCCCTCAAAAGATAGATTCTGAGAATTTTCTAGGATGCCAGAATCTGCACAAATACACTAGGAGAGACAGGCTGAATGAATTCATCATAGAAACTTCAAGAACTCCATGGCTGTTGTGGTAGCCCCAAGGCCTCCACTAGAGGGAGGAAGCAGCTCACTCCGGAAGTCAAGCCCTGCCCTCTGGTGGTATTACCACCACAGACACGTTCTGGGGGCCAAGAGAGCACCCCTCTGCACCCTCGGGGGCTGTATTTGAATCTGAATTCAGCGTTGCATTCACATTGGCCTTTTTCCTTCGCAAAGCAGCACATTAAATTTATAATGTCATCAAGGTTTAGAATTAAACCAAGTATAGAAGAGTGGAAAGAGAAAGGATACACACATGTAGGGACAAATGATATTTTCTGGAGATTTGGCACCCAAAAGGATTAGTTATTTAGTTTGATTTTCTGTTACTTGCAATCCCCCTCTCAACACACACACCTATAAGGCCACAATATTAATAGTTTATCGGTTCCTCTAGTACTTTTCCTTCAAATTTCTTATAGTGTAGTTTAGAAAAAAAGCATCATGAAGTTTGAAAGACCAGCTAAATCAGAGGAAATTATACTTCCCTCCTTTTCCCATTAAGAACTCTATTCTCTTACTATGAAAACCCCACAGAATGTCTTATCGGAGAGTGCAGCCTTTTCTGTATACTGATGCCAAATGGGTAACATTTTAGTGAGGCATTTGAAGTCGTGATAGACAACTCGGTGGGAGACAAACAAGGTCATTTACAAGGTCTTTTCATTGAGAACATCAGAGCTTTCAAAAGATGCTTGCAGTCTTTCCTGGATAATCAGGGTAAAACAGAAATGAAGAAAAAGCCCATAAAGTACAAAAATAAAGAAACAGTCAGACGGAAACACTCAAAATTAGGAGTGGAAAGATATGGCAAGTCTGATGTCAAATCTTAATATGTAAAGCTAAAAGCGTTGAGTGAAAGAGCAACATAATTTAAGAATCTGAAGTGTGATTTCAGTTTACTGTAGGATTAACAGGCTTAAATATCAGATGGTTTCTCTCACATGAGAAACCCAAAATATAAAGAAAGAGTGAAATAAAATATAGATAATAGGAAGTAGGGAGATAGATATTTCTCAAATGGGAAGGGGAATCATGAGATGGAGAGAGGGGAGAAGAAGGGGAGGGGAAGGGGATGAAAAAAATTAAGACATTATGTATGTGGACCAACTCCCCACAAGGGATGTAATCACTATGTATTGCAAACATGTACTGGTACAAGTAAAAACAAAAAAAATCTACTTTGATTATTGAAAAATATTTTTAAAAAGACTTCGAATAAACACTGGCCTAGAATTAGTGATAGGAGTCTCAGGGGCTCTTTCTTTGCCTTTCTAGAAACTGAGACCTCAAACAATTCATTAAATCTTCATTGGATTTTGATCTGACAAATGGGAATCATACTGACAAGCTTCTACCTTGAAAGAATACTGTAAGATTGTGTGTTTAAAATAATTTTCCTCTCCATGCGTAGATTCAGTATGGACAGACTGCATAACATAAAAACAAGTTTAATAAGTCACTAGAGTGGAAAGTTAATCTATACACCCAGAGATATATTTTCACCACTTAGAACCTTAAAAGGGAACATTAGCTAATGTTAGCATTCCATCGGCTCCCTGCTCACAGGAAACAATCTGGCCACAAGCTTTGCACTCAAAAATGTAAGGGGTGAGATCCTGGCTCCATCTCTGGTTACTCATGTGATTCGCTAATTTATTCACTTAGTTTCCTTATTTTTAAAATGGGATTAAAACCAGTTGTGTAATGTTAATATGAGGGTTAAATAAAACAGGGAAAAAGAGAACTGCATATTACCCACTCAATAATTGTTATCTACTATTTCTATCATTATATCTATATTTTCAACATATACTTATCTTTCCCCACATATGTACTAAAATATCCCATAAAATTTTACCTTACATATGCAATTTCTCACATTACTACAGATGAATAAAGAATTGATTGGCATGTTATTAGAAGCCCTTTTAACAAAATAATGTGGTAGTATAATCTGTTGGTAATCCTGAAAAGCAATA
Organism: Hystrix cristata; assembly: GCA_004026905.1. NCBI lineage: Eukaryota > Metazoa > Chordata > Mammalia > Rodentia > Hystricidae > Hystrix > Hystrix cristata. The sequence continues at coordinate 10,285 of PVJO010005778.1, read as the reverse complement.
AAGATTCAGTTTTTAAGGAATGAAAACAATGAATATCTAAAATGCAGATGATATCTAGATTAAGTTAGAGAAGAAAAAAAAATCACACCATAGACCTTTGGTTGCTTAATCATGCTTTAAGTAGTAAAAGATTTTAAAATTCAGGGTGCAGAAAAAAAGAAACTTTGTTTGCCTACAGCTCCCCTAGTATTCATATAAGTCTCTTCCTTGAATTATCTGACTGAACATGTGGTAATTGTTGTTCTTTAATACGATTTCATGAGCTTACTTTCTAATAATTATACAATGTGTTGTTTCTGGTAATAACATTTTTGGTATTACTTTATTGCTACATAAAATAATGGAAAAACAAATCAGGCTGATTTTTTTAAACTCAGAGTAGGGAAAGCATATTTGTGAGGTTCATTAGAATTTTGTTAGAATAATATAATATGCTAATAATTGTAAATATTTTGCTGTGAAGGGGTTCCAATTCAGAGAAAATGTTTTAGAAGTCAGTTGATCCCAGTAGCCATGGCTGTATGCACAAGGTAAAAATCAGATTCAAACTATTCCCTAGATATATTACAAAGTTTATGCTACACCAGAAGTGAGGTATTCTCTTTACATAAAGAGTCTTTCTGCACTGGTGGTGGCACACATCTGTAATTCCAGCACTCCAGGAGGCTGAGGCAGGGTGACTTGGAAGTTTGAGCCCTTCCTGGGCAAATCTGACTTAGTGAGACCATGCCTCAAAATTAAAACAAAACAAAACAAAACAAAAAAAACATTTAAAAAAAGGCTTGGAGATGTAGCTCAATGTTAAGGCCCTAGGTTCAATCCCCGGCACTGTATACACACACGAAAGGTCATTCTGCCACTTAAGGACTTTCATTTTATGTTTGGAGGATAGGTTTATTTTGATGTGTATCAGGAAGTCACAGAAATTTCTGTGATATGCGAAAATATATGAATTAAATTTGTTTCTTCTCTTTTTCCAAGAAATATGTGCCTTTTGTCTCAGTAAACATATACCATTACTACATGGTCAGTGGTATTTTGGTTGTCAGGTTAGGCAAGTGAAGTCTATTTTAACTTATAATGTAGTTGAATTACTATTCTTTGCAGTCTTTTTCTTCCCTCGAAACAAGTTACATCAAAGATGCACAAGAATTCATTGCTGGAAAGGCGCCTAGGAGTCATGTGCTCCAGGCTTCACGTACTCTGCAGGTCACAGGTGCGGGCAGGAACAGAGATGGCTGAGGTGGGCCTGCCGGTAGAGGGACAGCTTGCCCTTTTCTTGGAGGCACACAGGGAATTTTCTTCACAGCTACAGTCAAATGTGGGAATTGTGATGGAGTGAGTGCACAGCTGATTTTTTTTAAGATAAGGAGAAACTTCTTTATGTTATGCAAAATATCTCACTTTCAGATGTTTTTAATACAAATGAAAAAGCAGTACTGTGTAACTAAAAAGAACTCCTCTGAAGAGGACAGCAGAACTGGTCTTGGGGTCCCTGATTTGCCATTTAGGATCCAAGCCAACTTCCTTGTTTTACAACTGAGAAAACAGACGCCAAGCCACAGCAAGATGCTGCAGACTCCATACCAAGGTCTTTATATCACACTAAATACGTGAACGATACCTCAAGTATTTAGGCATCTCTTCTCCCTGTCCACATTCGGTGACACTCCATGGCCCAGGTGCCAAAGGTGGTGGGAAGCACACCGAGATATGGTGGGATGAGGTGTCCACACGCCGTCCTGCAGCCAGGCTGCCCTGTCTGCGTGTGCATGTCTGAGGAGGCTCATGGGGCAGCCTGAACCACACTCCACTACCACCCCTTTTAGTATTCCTGCCAGCAACTTATTCTTCTCTTCTCATTTTTCTGTACTGTGGAAAAAGCTTATGTCTCCTAGAGCCACATTTCACTAAAGTGATGACTTCACATGGGTGAATGCAGCATAGAATCTAGGACCTGTGGGTATTCCTGCATGTTATTTTGGCATTTAGTCAACAAATATCATTCAGTACCCAAAGGTTATTGGTCCTGAAAGAATGATGCCATTTCCTAGAACCACAATGACTTATTGGCCCTGGTTACATATCTAGTGAGAAAGTGAAAATTTAAAATATTTGTAATAAATGCTAAAATATTATGACAGTTATCAAATGCTTATAGGTGAACTTTGATGCTCCAAGCATGAAATTATCTACACATTTATGCTACAAGGCTACATTTATGTTTTTGATACTGATATATTTTCTAAATTCATTCACTGCAGGTTTGGGAATACACACCAAAACAAAGTTCATGATGGGTACATAGCAGACTGTTGATGAGTCAGATACATTGAGGAAATTACACAGGATTAGTACTAGAAGGGTAGAAAGTGTCTCTGATGAATAGTAACCGTTAGCTAGCATGTACGTTGTTTGAGACTCTTGCTTTACTAAGAATTCCTAGATAAGTAATTGATTTTTCAGCTTCGTTGGAAGAAGGTGTTTAGTTCTCCCTAGGATATTTCAAATTCCATAAAAGGATGACATTTTGGTTCATTGCATGGTCAGCTGGAAGAAAATAGTTTGTAATTTTATACAGTATGTGGTACTCTGGATGGAAAGAGCAGGGAGCTGGCAAAGTGCTAACTTCCTGATTAATTGTGTTACATGTAAGGAGATACCATTTCATGCTTTTTAGAATGAGGGTTTTCAGGAAGTCAGAAAACACAGATGGAAAACGGTGTCTGATAACACAAATTTTCTTGTAACTGACTCAGAAGGAGCCTTGCTAAGGGATGTTGATGACCACTCTCCCGAGCAATCTCAAGGAGTGCTAATCTACAGTAGGTGCTGTCTGTGAGCCAGAGGCAGGCCAGGGGGTCAGAGGGAAATGGAGATGGGGTTACATAGAGGATAACCCCCTATGAAAAGGAAGCTCATTTCTGAGCATTTTAGAGTTAAGCAAATATTAAGAATTAGGCTGTTAAAAAAAAATTAGGCTGTTGAGCTCAAACCCAGCATCTAGGAAAGAGTATTGTGAGGGCGGCAAAACAAGTATGATCTTAGCATCTCAAGCCTGCTTGAGTTTTCTTCTGAAATAGTGTGGTCTTCATCTCTGGAAGTTCAGTTTCAGTCTTGTACATCTTCCATGTCTCTACCTCATATATTCTATCTCTCTAGCTTCTTAAATATATGAAATACAGTTATCATAATCGTTTAATGTCCTTGTTTAATAACTCTACTCTCTATGTCATTATTGGGTCTGTTTCTAGTCATTTTTTTAATGGCTTGTGCTTTCCTGGTTCTTTGGATGCCCGCTAGTTTTATCATGCATGTTAAACATTGCGAATCTTACTTTTTTGACATTGGAAGTTTTTCCATAAAAATTCTCCAGGTTTGTTCTGGGAAGCAGTTGAGTTAAATGCAGAGTCTGATTCTTTTGAGTCTAGCTTTTATGTTCTGTTACTTGGGATCAGAGCAGTATTTAGTCTAGGAGTGATTTTTTTTCCTGTTCAGAGGTGAAATTCTAGGAATTATGACATTTTTCTTTCCGACTAGTGTGAACAGAAACTGCTTTCTGGCTCTAGACAATCTTTGGGGCTTGTTATTTCTAATCCTTTTGGACAGTTACCCAGATTCATCAAAACATAAGGTGGACGCTTTGTTGAGCTTTAGGCCCTTTCTTTGAGCAGTTCTCTCCTCCTTGGCACCCTGCCCCATGAATCCTAGTCTCCTTGGACCCCCAGCTCCATCTCCTTAGCTCAGGGAGACCTGAAACCTCGCCTGGCCTTCCCTTCCTGTATGAAGCTGAACGTCCTTCAGACAGAGAACTGGGGTAGTCTTAGGGCTCCTTCCTTGTTGCCTGTCCCTCGGGGATCACTGCCTTTGTTATCTGATGTCCACTGTCTTGAAACCATTGTTTCATATATTGGTATATCCAGATTTTTAAAATTGCTTTTTCGTGGAGATAAATCCAATCTCTGTTACTCCGCCTTGGCTAGAAGCAGAACTCCTTGGCTTTGAGTTCTGACCCTACACTTACCTACAATTTGATTTTGGAAGAACTACTAAGCCTTCCCCTCTTTTTTTGTCCATTTATGAAGTGAGGATAATGTTACAATGAATAACCAATGGGATCTTTTATGGGAAAACATGTAATCTATAAGATTAGGTGAAGGAAAATCCATAGACAAGAATCAGCCTTTAAAGACAGGACTGAAACCAGGTGTACACACTTGTAATCCCAGTTACTTGGCAAGCTGAGGTAGGATGATCACAAATACCAGAAGGGCCACTTGGCAAGATCCTGCCCAAACAAAGGTGGGTGTGCAGATTGAGGATGTAGGTCAGTGCTCCCTGGCTTTAATCCCCAGCACTGCAAGAAAGAAACAGAAAGACTAGGCTTAATGAACCTCTCCTCTCCGTGGCTAGAATAACCTGAGCGCTTTTCTCTTGCTCCGACATGCTTCTCTTATTTGTTGACTTCTTGCCAACTGGTGACCTTGCCCTTTCCCTTTGGATCTGCTCGTAAAGTGTCTACGGGCCAAATAAACAACTTGCCTCTACCCAGACCCCACAAACAAAGCCCAAATTTGTCTGAAATATTTTGCCAAAGCTTCACCAACACAGGACTGTAGAAGCATCAACAGAATCTATGGGATTTTGCTGCAGTTATAAAAATCTCGTTTTTCTTATTTACACCTGAATTTAAAATAATCATTTCCAGTAAACTGTGAATTAGAAAGAATGTATGAAACTATTAATTGAGAACATCTGCCCACAATAATAAATATATGGAAAGCACTCAGCTTATAAGCAGTACATTGCCATTTGAAATGAGAAGATTTTTTGTTAAAGGAATGATTCTTCTGACATTAGAATTCTAAGTTACTAATGTAGTAACACGAGTGAACAAATAGTAAAGTCCTATGGCTTTTTTATTGCATGTTTATTTAGGCCAAACCAGTATGAGGCAGCTAGATTAATTACATTTACACTGTTAAGTACTGTACATAGTTAATTATTTCATCTAAGCTGTGTCTGAACCAAACCTGTGAATTACTATTCATGCAGGGCACTGATGATAATTTATGTACTCCCTCCATGCTACAGCTTGTTAATATATTATTTTTGATTTGAAACTAGATGTTAAAAGTTTGTAAGAGGCTTTTAAAGACTACCCCATGACATAAGTTCTAAGATTATGAATTTCAAAATTATGGTCGATGGCATGCTATGAGAGGAATGTATTCAGAGAATGGAATTATAACAGATTTGACCTGAAAAATTGTTCTCTTATGTTTATTCTGATCTTTTGACTCTGATGGTTTTAGCTTGTGCTTTTTTTTTTTTTTTTTTTTTTTTGGTACCGGGGATCAAACTCAGGGCCTTGTGCTTGCAAGGCAGGCTCTTTAACCACTGAGCTAAATCCCCAGCACTTGTGCTTTTTAAATTCTGCTTGATTCTATGCTGTGGATGTTCTTTGGGCCATTAGTTATATTTCTGCACATCCAGGATGTGTGCAAAACCTGTTGTCACCCACTCTCCCGACTGGTCATTCATAAATTTAACTGTGGCTACAAGTGCTGCATAAGGTTGAGTGCTTAGAGAGACGCTCACAACCACCATGAATGCATCAAGCTAAGGTGAGGCCAGTGAATCCATTTTTAAGATATAAAATCAGCTCTTCAAGACTTCAATAACAAGCTCCCAGAGATATTTTCACATAGTCAAGTGAAAGAGTCCTTTCAATGTTTCGTAAATTCAAAAGTTGAATTTTAGGACCTGTCATTAAATTAAAAAAGAAAAAAGAAGAAATTAGTAAAGACAAAAAATGTAATGAACAAAATAGAGATGGCTGCTTGGTGTTTCCAGGGTGGCTCTGAATGAGCAGTCTCAGCATGAGCTAAGAAGATTCCCCAGGTGATCTGGGTGTCCATTAATACTTGAGAGGCGCTAGTCTGGAGGTGTATTTAGTAGTCGCTAAGCTTGTACATGAGTCATGTAACCTGCAGAGCCTGCACATTAAGACACGCGCTGGAGCGCGGCTGCCCATGGAAAGAACCTGAGGCCAGAACAGGCAAATGGGGCTTCTGGAGATGCGGTTTTCAGGGGGAGATTTTAGAGTATGGAGGAAGAAAAGCCCCAAATAAGGCAAATGAAAATAAAACATATTTCACATAATATTTGTCAGCTCCATTCATATAATACAGAAAAAATATCGCTGGATCTTTGATCAAAGATTCCTTGCTTGTTTTGGAGGAATTAGCATCTAAAAGAATGTAGCATGCTCCAGCTATTCTCACAGCTCATTTTACCTTCTTTTTGTTTCCATGAAATATATGAATTTTGACATGTAAATAATTTTAATTAACAACTGTTCTGTTTCAAATGCAGGCCCCTCTGCACAATTGCCTTTTCTTGCAGAAGCTTTCAAACTGTTCAACCACTAGAGGTCTGTATTACCTATTTTTAAAATCATAACTAAACTGAGAGACTTTCACCCCTCAGTTTAAGGCACAATACCTGGAAATAAAAATCACAAAACCTTAAGAAATGAAGAACACCTCACAGGAACCCTTCCATTTGGAAAGAGACTAAGACCTCTCTGCTGTTTTTAGGTGATAGCTGAGCGCACCTTCATACTCCTAAACACAGAAAGCAATGGTCAGCCACAAAAAGGGGGACAAAATTGATTTTCTGCAAAGCACCTATGCAAAAATAGTCTCCCCATATATTAGGATCTCCACTGTAACTTTATATCTCAAAGCATTTATTTTCCCATTGCAACAAAAGAAAAATTGAAGTGACTGAATTAATTCTCACTTAGTTCATTTAAAACAGCAATTTTATGCCTTTCAGGAGGGATTTAAAATGAAACTTTCTTTTATTGGTCATACAATATTAGTTTAAAAATCAATGTCCTTTCAGGCTTACTTTATTTATTTATTTTTTTTAATTTTTATTTTAAACCAAGAACGTATATTGGTACATTTTACATACAATGGTCACATTCATTACATTTATTTTGTACCTATACATGATGCATCTTGGTTCTCCCCCCCTTCTCTGTTCCCTCCCTCCCTATTTACAGCAGGTTTATTCATCATCTTTCAGGCTTTCTTTACAAGACTCTGCTAACATTTTTTACACCAATGCATGAAACTGGACTTGCCTGGTTAAATTTTAAGAGTAATAGTGCTTTCTTGGGGGCACATCCTGTAAGTCAGGTCCCCTGAGTTTTCACTGTACTCCTTGTTCACTTGGAAATTTTCAACAGAGTAGCCCGTTGGGGTTTGCCCTCTGCCAGCAGAAGCCTGGGCTTTGAGCCTTCCAGAAGCCTGAAAATAAGGTTTTCCATTTATAGGAGCACCTTATTAGAAATGATAAACATCTTTCCATAGTATGTGGGGCAGACCTCCTAAATTATCGTACATTCATATACTCACATATTTAAATGAAATGGTTGAAAATATCACAGACATAAAAGCTATAATTTACTGAGTACTGCGCCGGGGGTTCAGATTCTGATGCTAGATTTCCTAGATCCTAATTACACCTGCATTTGGAGTAAGTGGCTACATTTGTTGCCTGGCAAGGTGTAATGATAAGAGTTTCCCCTCTTTTAAAAGGCATTATTACATAATGTTCCTGGCCTGTGACGCCTCTGGAAGCACAAGCAGTCTAGTGTGCCTTCCCTCTTAGTCTGTCACTTTATTAAAACACAACAATTTGTAAGTGTTATTTGGCAGATCAGCTGGGTTCATTTCAAAAGCTAATATTTAACAGAGGGGAAAATAACCCATCCCGATCTTTTAAAATATCTTTCCTGTATATTTGCGGGCAATTTGCCTAGTGTTTTATACAGATGTTGAGCTGGGATTCAGGCATATTTTTAGTAATGTCTTGCATTGCTTTGTCTACATAATCCAAATTATCCATTTTGACAGCAAAAGGAAACTAATACACAGTGCCATAATTTGTACTACAGACCACATTATTTAGAATAGCTAAGTTTTCTTCATTTCTTGTTGTATTTTGGCCATGGCTAGTGTCATATGACTTAGCAATTTTCTTCACTGAAATGCAACAGAAAACTATCTGCTTTCCTCTGCCCTGAACATCCCTTTCAGAGCTCCTGACTCGTCTATTATTCAAATGATGTAGCTTATGGCTGCACACAATATCAGAATAAACCTGTAATTAAATACTAGCACAGTGTTCACTTACATGAAAAAAAAAAAAAAGGCTGCTGTTATAGCAGTTAAACAGTAGCAGCAAGATCCTAGAATCTTGCTGAAGAATTTAGTGGGTTACCACTGGGTCAGAAATGGTTGGAAGCGAGGAATTGGAGTGTCAGTACCAAATTCTTGTCTTGACCCTAGATTCAGTTAGCAATCTGGGCAACTTAGGCTCAGTTTGTATGAAAATAGTAGAGGCAATAAGAGAACTTAGTACATATGTTTTTTGTTGTTGTTGTTGATGTTGGATTAAAAAAATAATACAGACAGACTGATTGAACGCCAGAAAGTATCCAATTAATACTATTTTTCCTGTCTTCATTTATAAGGTGTTAGATAATACAATAACAATAATCCTGCTTATGTCTATGTGTTGCAAGAGATAGATAGGTTGATGTGTGTGACACAATGCTCATGAACTGTTCTTCCCAAATTTTCACCCTGAACACTAGATCACAAGTTTGGGGAGTTTCAAAGATGATTCATTCTTGGATTGGAGATTTTTATTCTTTTTTTTTTTTTTTAAAGAAGACTATGCCATTTAGATTACTTTGTGTCTCATTTATCTTTTTTTTTTCTGATATGTATGATGACTTACATTTTTGACTCTATGCAGACAAATATTGCATTGAAAATGAGTGAACTGAGAGCAGAAATCATTTTCAGGGCAGTTAAACATTAAAGTTAAGGATCTGTTCAAATTCAGGATATTTAAAGAAAAAAAAAGCATGTTCTTGCTTAAAATGCTCCCTTTAATCCTTTCATTATTTCATTCCTGATTTAGAGAAGTTTATTTTCTCTAAAATGCTGCATAGTATTTTATTCAGGAGAGAAATCTGTCAGGGAGGAATTTGAAGGAAGTTGTAGCTTTTTATCAAGGATAGAATACTGATTAAATTACAGGCATTCTTTTAACTCATCCCATTGTCCAGTACTACTGGAATTTAAAATTAGAACTGCCATATTTCTCAGTGAGCATTGAAGGGAACAGTGACCACATACTGACCCTCGGAAAAGGTTTTATTCTGAGGAGAGGAACTAGACTTTGCAGTTTGGCCTTTATGCAGCAATTTCCAAGAACACACTGGCATTACAAAAGAGGTACATGTCTCCTGAAATCACAGGCACTCACTCACCCATATAGAAGTTCAGGTCAGTTTGAACCAGTTTTCATGTTTTTGTGTGAGAAACAAAAAAAAAAAAAACTTCTTGTTTAAGGTTATGTATTGTGTATTCTCAAAATGTTTCAGTTCCTTGCAGGGCTGCTTTTATATACTTTCAATAACACGAGCAGTACTGGGAAAGACATTCCTGAATAGTTATAAATAAATGACCACAGTTGTACTATTAACTAGCTCAAGGACCTGGAATTCTACCAGAAAAGTACTTCTTGGGTTATAATTCATTTTAGAGAGCCAGCCAACAACTTGTAGTTGACCCCTCATCTTTCTGTCAGCTTAACATTTTCAGAGCCTCCTTTTAGTTCTGTAGGGTAGGCAAGTGGCAGTCTCGGAGGAGATTAAGGAAGAAGAGAGGGGATGCCATGGACAGCTCTAGAGAAGTGGTCGCCTTACTCCTTTGCTATCTTTGGCTCTCCCAGCTAGTTCTCTGAACACAACTTAGTTCAGCATGCTGAAAAAATATTTGAATATGATAGAGTTCAGGGTCTAAAACCATTGTAGTGTAGTGATTAAGTGTATAGCTGTGATCTGGGTTAAAAAAAAAAGTTCTAGATTCAAATCAGAATATTAGTGGCTTGAAAGCTGTCCAAGTCACAAACTTTCTATGGCTTAGAGATGTTTGAATGCTTAGTCAAATAAGTTATTATGTATAAAGAGCTAGCAAAACCGTAGTTTTTCACAAGACAGCTACTTTTTAGTGGTGAGGACATATAGGTTTGGAAACTACAAGGGTAAACTAAGTTTTTTATGGTAAATTTTTCTGATATTAATATGCTTCCTAATATTAACATTCAATTACTGATTTATCCAAGTTTAAGACAGCTTGAAATATATTTATTTGACAAAACAATGATAATTTATTACATAAGGAAGAATAATAGC